>JBBYHM010389902.1:0-14676 GCA_038381775.1 Adansonia rubrostipa | reverse complement strand
ATTTGATGCCACATCTTTGCATTTACCTTTGATATGATCCCTAGGCCTTCTTGACATCCTCAAAATACTTTTTTGTCATCACCCCCTCTTATATCCATGCTCCAGATTGCTAAAAATTAGCCCGGACAAAATAAGGTGTCTACAATGCTCATTTGAATAGGAGCAACACCCGATTCCTGATTGACTTTGAACATGGATGACAAAGTGGCCAAGGCATCAATTTGGTTATCTTCTGGAGGTAGATGTTGAAAGCTGATATCATCAAATTCTTTCTTGAGTTTTAATATTAGATTCCTATATTGGATCAGTTTAGCATCATGTGTTTGCCATTCTCTCTTCAGTTGGTAAATGATGAAGGTTGAATCTCCAAACACTTATAGTGTTCGAATGTATCTTTCAATGGCTGCTTGGAGCCCATGATGTAGGCCTCATATTTGGCTATGTTGTTGGTGCCGTCAAAGTTCAATTTAGTTGTGAAAGGGTAATGGTTTCCCTCAGGTGAGATAAGAATTGCCCTAATTCCATGCCTTAGTGCATTTGAAGCTCCATCAAAATACATTTTCCATGAAGACCCATACTTGACAACATTCTCTGCCTCATATATGCATGTCAAGTCTTCATCCAAAAACTTAAAGTTTAAAAGCTAATAGTTATCTGTTGTTCGACTTGCCAAAAAGTTTACTATTACACTAACTTTGATGGTTTTCTAGTTCATATACATGATATTGTACTCAAAAAGCATAACTTGCCATCTGGCTAACCTCTCAGACAAGGCGGAAGCTTCGCATAAATACTTGATGCGATCAAGCTTAGTGATTAGCCATGTAGTGTGATACAACATGTATTGCCTTAACCTCTAGGCTATCTAAGCTAAAGCATAAGATAGCTTCTCTATGAATGAATAATTATTTTCAAATTTTATAAACTTCTTGCTTAGGTAATAGATAGCTTGTTCATTATTTCCTGATTCGTCATGTTGTCCTAATACATAGCCCATCGACTTATACAAAATTGACAAATCGAGGGTTAGCAGCCAGCCAGGCACTTTGGCACAAGTATTGAAGGGTTTAAAAGGTAATGTTTGACCTTATCAAAAGCTTTTTGGCATTCTTGATTCCATTCTCAAGGATTTTGTTTTTTAAGCAATCGAAAGATCAGATCATATTTGTTGATTAATTAAGATATGAATTGGGCTATGTAGAGTAGTTTTCCCAAGAAACTTTTTACTTCCTTTTGAGTTCGAGGTGGTGATAGATTCTGAATGACCTTAACCTTGTCAGGATCAACTTTTATTCCTTTTTTGCTCACAATGAAACCCAATAGTTTACTAAATGTGGCATCAAATGTGCATTTGGTAGGATTTAGCTTGAGCGGGTATTTGCGAAGCCTTTTAAAGAGTTTTCACAAACTGGCCATATATTCACTCTCTTTTGGCCACTTGGCGATCATATCATCCATATAGAGCTTAATTTCCTTATGCATGAGATCATGGAACAATGTTACCATTGCCCTTTGGTAAGTTGCCCTAACATTGCTAAGCCCGAAAGGCATCACTTTGTGGTAGAAAGTCCCCACATGGTTAAGGAAGTGGTCTTTTCCATGTCTTCAACTGCCATTTTGATTTGTTTATGCCAAAAAACCCATCCATGAAGGAAAACAATGAATTTTTGGTAGTATGGTCTACTACGGTGTCAATGTAAGGTAAAAAAAATTATTTTTGGGCTGGCTCAGTTTAGATCCCTGTAATCTACACACATTTGTACTTTATCATCCTTTCTAAGAACTAGGACTATATTGGCTACCCATTCAGGATATTTGGCTACCTCAAGAAATCTTGCTTTAAATTACTTCTTTACTTCTTCTTTAATCTTCAAAAGCATTTCGGGTATCTTCCTTCTGAGCTTTTGTTGTATGGACCTACACTTAAGTTTGAGGGGAAGTTTATGGATCAAAATTTTGGTATCTAATCCAAGCATGTCTTGGTAGGACCAAGCGAACACATCCTAATAATCTTGGAGGAGACTTACTAGTTCAGCTCAAGTGGATGGTTTTATGAAAGTTTCAATTTTAATTTCTTTCTTATCTCTTATGTTCCAAGGTTTATGGTTTTTGTGGGTTCTTCATGAGGTAATATATGTTTTTCTTCCTTTTCAACTAGTCTTAGTAGGTTAGAGGTATGGGGTTTTCTCGAGGATCCTTTTTAGATTCGACCTTACTGGCATAAATCGGTTGCTCGAAATTAATTTCTGAAGTTTCAGTATGAATATTAATGTCACCTTCATCGGGGTACCTAGAAATATGAAAAAGAACAATATATATGGAAAAATATATAAAAAAAGGTCTAAGGTTGACAAGAAATATGAACACAAAGAATGAAATGCATAATGCTTAGTCATTTTCATTGATAACACTTAATAAAATATGCCCATACAAAGGATCTTACAATGCTTTTAGGTGAGAGAATGTAGGTTTAGTTCATAGCATTAATTTGAAATAGACTTGAACAGTGCAGGAATCTTAGTCTCAGTCCAAACACTCAGAACAAATCCTGGAAGACATAGACCAGTCTTTTGACTTATGGTTGACAACTTTGGCCTATCAATCGAATTGATGGAGAAATCCTTGAATGCTTTATTCAATATGAGCAGAACATTACCAGAGCCAGTATTTACATGTTTCCCTAGGCGAAACTTTCTCGAAGTGGTGGGAATATCATTATCTCATCCTCCATGTCTCATCCTGAGAAATGAGCCATCCTTTTCTCATGCTTTTTCTGAGCATTTTTTCCATTTTTCTGTGCATTAAGATTGAATCCTTGGCTTTTTTTGTTGATCTAGTTAACAACTTTTAACACTTTAGCAATCTCTTGGAGGTGTTTTCCAAATTCCTTTCTAGCCTGGGCACCTTTGTCAACAATCAACTTTAAACCCATATGAGTACTCTCTGATAGGGGTGGCTAAACTATTGGCAACCTTTCCTTGACATAAGTAGGATTGACAAACTCAAAGGATTAGAAAGAGAACTTCGGGATATCTTCATCAGGTTTAAGACATGGGGCATCAGTTGAGGTACCAGCAGTGATATCTTCTTATCATATGATACTGATAACTTTATTCTTGATGACAAATTTCAACTTTTGGTGCAAAGATGATGGTACTGCCCTAGCAAAGTGAATCCAAGGCCTTCCTAACAGGCAATTATATGATAGAGTAATGTTCATCACATGGAAGTCAACTTCATAAGTACATAAGCTGATTTAGAGTGGAATGGTGATGTTACCCATAATGTTCCGATAAGTTTCGTCGAATGCCCGCACAATCGTATGACTATTCTGGATATGAGATGCTTCAATGGGGAGCTTGTTCAAGCATGACATGGGCATTACATTTAAAGCTGACCCATTATCAATGAGCACTTTGGGCAATATGGTGCCTTTGCAATATGTGGTGATATGAAGGGCTTTGTAGTTTCCTTTTTCTTTGTGCGAATTTCATCATTATTGAAAGATATGTAATTATCAGTAGTAATGTTGCTTACTAAGCGATCCAACTGACCTATATAAATGTTGGAAGGGACATAAGCCTCATTCAAAATTTTGAGAAGGGCATTCCTATGAGCTTTAGAATTCAACAGTAGTGACAACATAGATATCTTGGTGGGTTGCTTGTTTAACTGATCGATGATGTTGTATTAGCTGTGTTTGATGAACTCGAGAAATTTGTAGCTTCTTTCTCATTCACTGGCTCCTTAAAACTACTGAATTTGAGTTTTTGATTAGAAATTTTGATGTTTGACGAATGAGACTAGTATTTTTTTCTAAGTTTCACTTCTTGATGCTGCTGGGGCATAACATCGGCCACTCTGGGTTAGGTAACTTGCCCATGAAAGGTCAATGCTTGTTGCTTGCTGACTAGATTCTTCAATGATTAGGGTTTTGGTTTCATAGTTTTAAGGAACTGCCTTATCATCTTTATAAGGGAAAACAAATGGAAGTTGGATGATAATCCTTGGCATAGGCTGAAAGGGGTGACTTTGACTTTCGGTTGATTGTCATACAAGAGCAATGGCCTTCCAACCCCGTAAGAAGGATTGTCTTCTTCTTTCTCTACAATGTTGACAGACAGTGTTGCATTTGTAGACTTGATATGCAGGGTTTGCTTTTCATCATAAAATTCGATGCTACCTTCGTTCATCATCCCTTGAACCGTAGCCCAAAACTCTTTGCATGTTTAAAAAGTATGGCTGTAAATAGTATAAAAATCATAAAAATTATCAATTCCTTCTTTTGTCTTCTTGGCTGCATTAAATAGCTTAGCTTTCACCAAGATTTGCCAAACCAAATTCCTTGGTGTTCTTACTTCTTCTATGTTTTCTACAATATCACAGTTTTCTTCAATGACTACTCCCTTTAGGTCTAACTCAGCATGAGTTTGAGATGAATTGGCTCTAGTACCAGATTTTGGTTGCTGTCTAGCCTTCATTTTTCCATTCCCTTTGTTTTTGCAGATTTTTTTCTACCTGATTCATTTTTCATAGCCTCATCGATTATCTCATAAAGTACGACTACCTTCGTAAAGTGCTTTGAGAAACTTTTCACTACCTTTTCATAATAAAAGGCTTGCCATGTGCCAATGAATCTAACAATTATCTTTTTTTTTTCTCGTTAATAAGGGATAAATTTGGGTAGCCTTCTCCATCCATCTCAAAGCATATTGCCTAAAACTTTTATTAGCTCTATTTTTCATGCCCATAAGAGACAAGTAACTTAAGATCTCGTAATCAGTAGGCCTTTCCTTATCTGTGGCATTAATTGATGGATCAACATGTTTATCCTACTCCTTATAGAACTCAATCTTTGATCGGTCCATCTGTGGTATTATTCATTTTATGTTTTGAGTAAGATATGGTGCAAAGCCCATTGCTGGAGCAAACCCGGCTGTATGAACTGATTATGGTACAGAGGGGTGAGGATTAAAACCTATATTCAACATGCTCGGGTGGTATACAGGCTGTGCTGGATGCAGACTTTGATTAAACCTAGTGCAATTTTCACCAACAACATTCACCTTTTTCTACTCACCCTTATTTACTATCTTCTTGACTGATCTAGATGATTCCCTAAGGGATATCCTATCACTTTTGATGACATTCTCAATCATTTCATCCAATATAACCATATCGCTAAAATTTTTCGTGGTAATTCCTAATAGCCTTTTGTAATAAGGAGCGGCAACAAACATGATCTTCATTTCTTTTTCAGTTGGAGGGGGATGAACTTGAGTAGCCTTCTCTCTCCATCTCTGAGCGTATTGCCTAAAGCTTTCAAAAAATTTCTTTTCCATGTTCATGAGGGAAAGGCAATTCAGAGCCTAATCAGACACATGATTATACTGTTCAAGGAATAGGCATGCCAAATCTGCCTATGTTTGAATTCTTAGAGGATCAAGCCCTATATACCATTGGCGAGCTACCCTAGTCAGACTATCCTATAAGTAATAGATCAGTAATTTCTCGTTTTCTTCATACCCCACCATTCTATGATAGTACATGCGAAGATGGGTAGTAGGGTCAGTAGTCCCATTTTATTTTTCAAAATCATGCACTTTAAACTTGGGTGGGATAATGAGACTCAAAACTAGCCCTAATGATTTTGCATCTACAGTTTCAAATTTGTTACTTCTTTCAATAGCTCAAAGGCGCTTTTCTAGTGATTGATACTTGTCTAAGTCCTCATCATTTTTTAAGGGCCTCTTTGTTTTCTCTTGCTCCATTTGCTCATCGAGGTCTAGGACTCTGGGCCTCACTGTGAAGAGCCTGCGCCTTAAAATCCTTTAATTAAATGGTATGCTATTGCAGAATTTATGTAAATGATTGCTAGGTTGGTTAGATGTTTACTGCCAGAGGATACTGCCCATGTAATGCCCCTTCTTGAGCATTGATGGCTTCATTACCACTATTCAAATTACTTTCAGGATTGGTCGATTCTTTTCTGGCCTCAACTATGCTTGTCTGCCTTTTTTCCTTTATTGCATCAGATAGTAGCTTGGTTAGTTCGACAATCTGAGCTTGGAGTTCGTCATTCTTATAGAGTGATTACTTTTGAAACTCTCTATACATGAGTTCGAGTCTTTCAATGTGAGCTTAGTGATTGTTTTCCATCACTTTTTGATGATTGTGAGTGTTATACCGATGGCGAACTATAGGTTCCATGTTTTAGAGCACCTTCATTTTAAATTATTACTAGATTAGGCCTTTATGATATGTTCATGCATATGTTTGATGTAATAAGAGTGAATATGCGATTATGAAGATAAATGGATGAATAAAACAATGAAAGAATTGGTTAGTCATGCAAATACAAAAAAGGTAATTAGATTAAGTGGCAGCTCTACCAATAATGTCTTTTATTAAAGCAACAAAATGTCTTAGTTACATATGATTACATTTGAAAATGCCTGACACAGTTATATTGCATGATTACATGGTCCAAGAAATACAACAAGTCTTGCTCATGGGCTCTAGTGGGCAAGATATCATGTGTTAGGGATTGAGCTACATTTATCATGTTCTAAGCCTCCAACTAAGCTACCTGAATCTGCTCTGTAAGATAGTGATGATGGTCCTGATAGTTTTGGCATTCGTGATCAACCACTTAAAGCTATTCTTATTCCCGCTATTTGGAGCCTCTCTATAATGCATTAACATGGTCTTGGCAAGCTTAAAGAGAATGCTTTAAATCTTGAATTTTAAGTGCTAGAGCTTCATTTTTAGCCTGGTTTGCTCTCAAATCCTGGACTCAAGCTTCTAACCATTCATTCTTCCTTTGATAAATTGATGCAAGAGCATAGATTCTAGCAAGCTTTTCCCTATTACCCCTAGTAGCTTCTCTTCATTGATGCAGTTCCTTCTCGAGAGTAGTAATTTTTGTCTTCCACTCAACTGATGACTTTTCAAGTCTTTTGGGACTTACTTGCTTTGTTAAGGGCCATATAGTCTTCTTTCAAACTCTCTAGATCCTCCTTGAGGTGATTTTTCTCCTTAACAGCCCTGTTCACCTTGCCATCCCGAAGGTAGAGGTCCATTTTCAATTGACTATTTTCTATGTTTACTCGAGTAATCTTCTTAGCAAAGGTTGCCTTTTCTTGTTTGAACTCTTTCTTAAGCAATTCAATCTCAAAGGGAAATTTGTCAATTGGTATTTATGATGTCCCAATACCAGAGAGGGGCATGACATCATTAATGCGACAGATCCTCCATTCATCATATCCTAGGTTCATACTACTCCCTTTCCAATATCTCTCCATGTAACAGGTTTGTTTCCATGCATGAAAGGCTAGTTGGACTTTTGACTTGTAAGCAGGCTCACCATAGTCGAAATCCCACAATTGTAGGTCTTGGATAAAAGGGATAAATTAATGATGCTAGAATTATCGAAGGACTAAAAGGGGTGCATAACTAATGTTTCCCTATAATCCCATGGGCACCAACGCATGTAATTTCTTTATCGGTATATGATCGTTTATAGGGAAAACCAAAAAGCCTTACATGTTACATTTTCCCCCTTGAAGTTTCAAAATTTCTAGACCCATTGCTCTTCAGATTTGTCTTGAGGCCATTCCTTCTCAAGTACCTTGGAGATGAGGCTAATGTTGGGTAAGAAGTAGTATGACGTCTTACTTTTTTTTTGGTACCAAAACGACAGACAAGCCAAATGTGAAGAAGCGGTGCACATATGATGAAATGGCCCATACCCATTTTGTTACAAAAATTAAGAGCTTGAATAGTTTCGGTAATGATGGCCGGTACGAGATTGATGTTGCAGCACAAATGAGAAAAGACATCTGCTATTATAGCTTCAACATAGCCTAATGTCTTTGGGAATATAACTAGACTATATATCGCCAAAGCGTAGATGTCTTGGATTTTTCGGATGTCAATGGTACTCACCATTGCCTTATTTAAATTGGACCATGAGATGCATTCACTATTTCCTTCATCTTAATATGACTCTCAATTTATGTCTCCATTGCCCCGAGGATTTGAGCTAATCTTTTCTTGAAAGTTGGAGGGTTTAAAACCTTGTAGTAAATTCTATCAAACTTAGCTCTCTCAATGTTGAGTAATGTAGTGTATTCATCAACCGTGGGGACCAAATCTTCATGATTGAAAGTGACACACGGATATGTTGGATTCTAAAACGGAGATGCTGCTTACAACAAGCTGACACTAAATGGATTTAGTGCAAAAAAGCAATATCTCTGTATCTCTTAGTAAATAATTCTCTTTCGGTATTGTCCCAATTGGTCTATATAATCCTCAGATCTTGCCAATCATTTTGATGGTACTCTGTATTGATACTTTCATGCACTATTGAGACATACCTAGTTTAAGGATGTCCCGTCTTCAAACCGTCAGCATTTTGACCATGCTTGGACTTCCTCAAAAGGCTTTAGCTCTGAAGTAGACTGTTGCTCCATGACATACACCCTTTGATGAATATTGAACTATTGACCAATTGTCCCATGGTGATGGTGATTATGATGAAATGACGCATGGTGAAAAAGAAAAGCAAAAAGGGAATGAGTTAGCAACCAATATAAAATAATAGGCAAAAGATAAATAAATGAAGGAATAGCAACAAAAGTGTATCACAAAATTTACCCCCAGAATAGATGCCACGATGCCTAAGGATAGACATGATGATCATGAATGTTGAGGTATTAAACGGGCAATATACCGGCATGCTCGCATTAAAATTGCCTCTTCATGAAGTAACATAATACCTTGCAAGGACTAAGACTGACCATTTTAACGATGACGTTTTTCATCACCATCTATGTTAAAAACATGCTAAGCCATCGTTCAAGTAGCATGATGGCTTATTTCGGTCAGATATAACTATTTTAAGATGGCATTGCAGGTAATGACATTCGCTTGTCTTTACTCACATATTAAAGAGGATTTGCCATCAAACGTAATAGCATATCCTAAAGGAATGATCATGATAATAAACATGACAAACGTGGGTGAATTGACAATGTTCACCCTTCATCACCCACATAACCATGGCATATATGAGTAAAGGTAAGAAATGTTTCCCCAAGTGATCCTATTCTCTGGGCTATTCTAGTAGTAATCCAATATAGTTTTACAAGGTTTAGCTCGTAGGATTCACTATATAGGCTTGAGTTGACGCCTAATCCGGCATTAGAATCATTTCTCCATCCAGTAAGAACAATAGAGAAACCCTGATCCTAGGCCCATCGCGGGATTGGTGGAATGGGTTTGATCTGGTGGATGTATTTCCTGATGCAAGGGCAGGGGAGTACTCACGAGAGATATAGTTAATTTACACCTCGAAAGGTCTTGCCATGCCTATGTGGAGGGTTACTCATGAAGGCAGATGGCTCACTTCTTCCTAATAATTAGGATACTAACCACACTAAAGTGTCTGGTGGGAATTTAGTGCTAATGCAAGTGCACGGTGTGTGTCAAGGAAATAACCAAACCTTCATGTTTTACTTCCATATTGCCATATTTATTAAAATCGACATTTATTTGGGAACTAATAATCCCTAAAAATCATAAGACAAAGACATAAATAATAGAGACTAGTTAGACAAAAATAAAAGAGAATTATATCTAAATAATTATGAAGACCAAAAAACCAAGAATCGAGTGAGCAATAGCTAGTCTTAGGCCTAACTTTCTATCTCCACAGTGGAGTGGCCAAGCTATCGCCACGTGCCTACCTTTAAAGCTTCAGATGATTCAAAAGGCAAGGCATGCTCGACTTAAAAGAATAATTGTTGGTTGTGGTTGAGCCTTTGAGTTATCCTATGCTCAGGATTTGGATTAGGCATAATAATGTGAAGGAGAAGGATACCGTCAGGTGAAGCGCTCATCCAATCAAGTCTTGGGTGGCCACCATGAAGTGGTCGTAAACTTGGAGTCTCCACCGATCATTTTAGGCTAGGCAGAATCGGATGCCTATTGAAAATAATATTTTAAGTTATGAAACTCGAAACATCAATTTTAAGGTCGACAAAGTTTAGAGATTCATTGGTTGGGTTTGAGAGTTGGATATGCGCGAGGAAGGATTAGCATCCCCATGGTGCCATAAATCGATACCTATTAACTATGTCTCACTTTGATCTCGGTTAAATTGATTCCATTTAGACCTTATTTAGATATAATTCCTTTTAATGCATAAAGTTTTGTAAATTTAGATTTGAGTTTTTTCTCTCTTCTTTTTTAAGAAAATTAGCTCACCTATATGCCTCAGAGATATGAGGAAAATAGGGATTTTTGTGAAAACAATGTCCGAATTGGATTTAAAAAAATTTGGATGTTCCATTTTAGGCACTAGAGAGATACCAACACATAACATTGCTTTGTAAGTTTTATTGAAAAATGAATTTTAAACATGAATGCACAATAATCACTACAAAAATAATCGTGTTAGTAAGATGGAAAAAGAGAAATATAATAATATCATAAACAAACAATCACAAACAAAAGAACATAAAAAAGAGGGATGATCAAAATTTATCTCATAATTACTTTCGATTATTGAAGAATAACCAGGATGGCAATTTCAATGACTGATTTGGATTCGGTGGTGATTTGGGGGTCAAAGATGATTTTAATCAAAGCAGTCTAAGGCATCCGAAAGAGAGAAAATTTTGGATTTTTTTGAGGTAAAGTGGGGTTGGAGTATCCCCAAAGATAGAGTTAGGAAAATATCTAGAAATAAAGAGAAAATTTAAATTTTTAATTAAAAATAGGGCTAGAGTATCCCTTTGGATTAGTGGGGTTAGAGTATCCCCAAAAATAAGAATTTTTGATAGCTTAAGATAAGGCTTAAGAAGCTTAAAGGTAGATTTGAAAAGAAAATTTAAGTTTTAAGTTGAAAACGGGGTTGGGGTATTCTCTCGAAGCAATGGAGTTAGAATATCTGCACTAGTGAAAATTTTAATATGGGGGAAAAGAGATATCTAGTACGAAATCATTTTTGTATTTTAGCCTTGATCCAAGTCTAAAGGGCTTTTACTGTGGGGAACCAATCGGGTGCATTTCGAGATGTTTGAATGTTTCGATATGAGGAGATTCGAAAATTAAGTTAAAAATAGGGGATAACATCATGTCATCTCCTTTCTTGAATTTATTTTGGGTGCATCCGAAGGCTTAGGGGGTAAACGAATGACCGTTGGAAAGGTAACTTGATAAGGTTTAATGTAAAAATATTTCAAAAATCCTAGAAAATTACTTTCTTGGTGAAATTAATTTTTGAAGTTAGGATTGTCTCGACACTGGCAGAATGTACGAGTAAAAGGGCATGATAGATTTTGAAAAATCATTTTAGGCTTATCCAGAATCGTTAGATCATGAATAATACTTTCTGAAAAATGAATTGTGTGAACTTTTTAAGAAAAACGTTTACAAATTTCATAAAAATCATTTTATGGGCAAAATAGCTCAAACAAAATGGTGCATGCTGGTTCCAAGGGTTTCGGACAGAAAAGGTTCAAAAAATCATAACTCCCTCATCTAGAATGGTCCGAGGGTAAACAAGACACCTTTTGAAAGGTAATTTGATGCCCTTTACGAAAAAAAATATTACAAAAATCAAAGAAAAGATTTTATGGTTCGAAAATGATTTTTAAAATTTGGACTGCTGTGCTACCAAGATGAAAACAAGGGATTTTTTATTTTTTAGGTTCCTTAGGGGTCAAACTTGAATTATGGATGTTTGAACATCCATAACATAAGGAAAAGAACGATATGGGCATCACAAGTTTATTCCATAATCACGAAGTAGTTTGGGATGATAAAATAACCTGTTGACCATGCCGTGAAGATGTTGAACTCGAGAACAAGGCTTAGTGTTTCCTGACTAAAAAAATGGTTCTTTTGCTTTAAAAACAACATCTTTAAATTTGTGTAACCATGAATCCAGAGTTGAAATATTTGTTTTATCCCCAAGATTGGAATACCAATTTCATGAAAACATTAAATCCATGTTATTATTCATCTATTGGAGGTAGCATGAACTTAACTTAGAGATTTTTTTGAAAATTGGGTTGTTAGGAAACAAGCAAACATTTTAACGGAGATGTCATAAACAAAATACAGAGCATACAATGATAAACATGGATTAAACATGCAAACATACAAAAATGAAATTTTGAAATGAAAATAGGTAACAAAAATGTAAAAAGATGACGAATAAAGTGCATGGAGATGATATGAACATGTTTAAACAAATGAATGGATGCTAGAGTTATCAAGACAACATTTTTTATTTCATGAGACTTCTTAAAGCACAAGAAAATGTATGAACATACATAAGATATGTTAATGTAACCATTTAAATATGAGATGGATATGTGAATATGGAAGGAACATGGCAAGAAATGCATGAACAAAGGTTATGTAATGATAAAAATGAAGTATGGCGAGTTTATATATCCAAACAACATCAAGGTGTCAAGAGGATCATCAAGATCCTAAGACTACTACAACCAAGGCAACAATAATGAATGAGAGTCTTAGGGGGAGTCATGGTAGCATGAAAGGCTCACTAAAATAAAGTGGATGATAAAAATAAAAAATGTATGGAACAAGGTAGAAAATATACTAACAAAAGCTTGGACTTTCCTCCTCTCTTAAAGTAGTGACTTTAAACTTAGTTCCTTCCCTCTTTTTGCTATTATTTAGCAAGAAAAAGATGAAATGAAGAAGCTTTATGGTTATACGGTTGCTAGTGGGGTGTTTTAAGGTGAAAGTATGTGAAATGTTGAGTTTTTGAAGGTTTTCTGATGGTAGTTTTAGGGAGCTACGGGAATAGAAGATGGTTGAGGGTGAAAGGTAATGGAATAGTGTTTTTGGTGAGTTTTTTGAAACTAGGGATTGTTGGAGGAATTTTGGGAATGGATCCAGTCTTTTTTTTTTTAGATTACTGGAGAGCTTTCTGAAAAATGGCTGAAGGTTTTTTTTCTTTTTTTTTGAGATAGTTGGAAGTCCCCTCTAAATTCACTGCTCAGCTAATGCCTTTAAGAGATAGAGTAAGGGCATTTTTGAACTTTCTCTCCTGCACCAAGGGACATATCCAGCTACTATGCTCAGCTGATTTTCTTCTTATTGGCTTTGCCATACTGAGCAGGGAGGTAGAAAGGCTGTGATGGCCTACAGCTGGAGATATGCTTGCCATGCCTTCTTACAACCATATAATTTATGAAAGCGACCCTTGTCATTGGCTATTTGGGCTTTCAAAATTGGTTTAAATCTGATCAGAAGCCCATAGTCAAGGTTTGCAATGTTTTATGATGGCTTCTTAATACGAAAAACATGTTTGAATCAGATTTTTGAAGGCTAAAAAGTGGTCTGAACTGGGCAAAAATGCCTTGGTTATTTATACATAAGGTACTTTTTACCCATGAGTATCGATACAATGAGCTGTGTATAGATACTAAGAGCAAAAAATGTTTCCAGTCTCGAGATTTAGAGACCTATATCGGTACTCCCTGGATTTGTATCATCTTTGTCTACTGATAAACTTTGCCAAAAACCATAACTTTAACTACTCCAATGTCTGCATCGATATAAACAGGCTGGGTATCAATACCACACCTTAAGTATCAATACCAAACCCTTTAGTGTTAATACTACATGTGAAAATTGAAGTTTTTGGTGACATAAAGGCCCTGTATCAATACTTATGCACCAATACAGCTTGTGCATACCTGTGGCTTCCCAAGTTACCTCAGCTTGGTCACAAACAATGGGAATTTGATCTGTTTATTCATCTGAATGGCCTTGGTGACACCATGAAAAGTGGCCTTTAATGCTTCATTTTTATAGTTTCCTTTAACACGGCCCCTAGGCATTTCAGACCTTCCCCAAAAAATTTTTGTCTAGCGTCATGTCACCTAATAGTGCCTGGCGACATTGCACCCAGTAGTTGTCTCCCAATTTCATTTTAATTTTTGATTTTATCATCTTTCAATTGAGTTTTGGGGTGCCAAAATGGGCTGGATAAAATGAGGTGTCTACAACTTCCCTTGTACCAAAAAAACTTATTTTTTAAGAAACAAAAAACTTTCTCAGTTCTTTCGAGCCTTTAGACTTTTTCTTTTCTTTTTCGTAGTTTTTCAGTTTATCCTTAAATTATTCTTCTTGTATTTTCTTAGTATTTTTTGAATTGATTTTTTAATTTTGATTCATGCATATTTTCTCTAGAGGTGGCAATTGGGCGGGTTCGAGATGAGTTTTTTCGGGTTTGGGCCAATTTAAGTTAGAGCCAATTCAAGTTCGAGCTAATTCAAGTTCGGGCCTATTCAAGTTCGGGTCTATTCGGGCTCGGGCCAATTTGGGTTCGGGTTTGGGTTTGAGTATATTTTACATAATTTTTTATTTTATACTAAAGTAATCACTTTTATGTAATTTTAAATTCTAAGCCTAGGCACGAATTTGGCCCTATCTGGCCTAAAAAAATATTAGTTCGGTTCTATGGACCTATCCATAGCTTGAAAAATTTTTGAATGCTAAGCTCAGGGCCGAATTTGTCCTGGCCGACCCATTTAAGTGCAAATTATTGTTCATAATGTTAAAAAGTTATTTTTATATTAATATTTACATATTTTGTAATTAAATTTAAATAAAATATGTTATTTT
>JBBYHM010389871.1:2002-14680 GCA_038381775.1 Adansonia rubrostipa | reverse complement strand
ATGAGAAACTAAGATACTTCAAAGTTACAGAACAAAACATAAAACCTTAAAGTTCTCAACTACCTTAACCAACATTAAAGTGTCGAACACGTCGTGTTCGAGAGAAGCCACTCTAATACACAGCAAACAATTGAACAAAAAAAAATGGTGCCTTCACTATGTATACCACTTCAAGATTTAAACATATTTTCATAATGAAGTTATGTTTTTGGGATTGCAGTTTACCAGAGGAAGCGTTTGATTTGAGGGGTGGCAAAGGATGCAAGGTCCATACGCCACTGGACGGCGCGTCCAGCCTCGCGCTTCTTCTAGTTGTGGCTCTTGTTTACATCGGGTTGCGAGTCGCTAGTTTCGCCGTCTTGGAGATCAGATGGCGGTGGAGCATTGGGCAATCTCAGTCCCCGGGGGCTGTGACGACCGGAAAGAAGTTGAAATGGCGAAAGCGAAACAATGGGAGTGAGTTTTAGTAGATACTGTTAGCATAAGGGAGTGTAGAGGAAATGACCGAGTGTTCTTCGTAAGCAGCGTTTTGGGGCTGCCGCAATCGCGGCCATTGCCTTATTGGCCGTATCAGCCGTGCCTTGCTCTCTTCAGCCAACGTTGTGCCTTGAAAAAGCACGAGCTCCGGTAATAAAAAAATAAGAGGAAAAAAAAATCTGGGTGAATTTGCTGTTAGCCCAAACCTTAGATTTGGCATTTAATTTGGTGGGTGGTGCCAGCAGTTGGGCTTGAGCATGAACACAAAGCTAAATGTAAGAGGAATTTCGGCCTGAATCTTGCTGCTGTGCCTGCAACCAAGAATTGATTCTTGAAAACCCTAAAATAAATACATGTAGAGTTTTAACTGAAACGGAGGCCCAATGCTAAGTAGAACATAGGAATGAACCCTTGCATTGCAGTTCCATCAAGTAATCACAAGTGTAAAAAGTTTCACATTTGATTGGAAAAAGAAATATTAGAAGATACCACGGGAAGGAGTTAATCTCCTTCAACTTTGCACTATACAACCTGTCTTGAGGTTAGAACGTTTACGAGTTGGAACTGATGTTATTCAACTCCTACATCAAAGAAGGTAAATAAGAAATGGTGCAAAGAGAAGGGAGGAAATGCGTGGAATGGCAAAATCCAAAATCCCCTCTATAAATATAATTCACCCAAGAACAGTAGACTTCGACGTTCCATTATTCTGCTTTCTTCAGTTGTCCCTTGTATTCAATCCAATCAATACCTGGTAGGATTAAAAGTTTGTATATTGAATCATATTTTTTGCAAATGGTGAAGTCAAATTTGCACATAAATTACCATCTCTGGCAGCCAAAAAGCCATGATGTCATCGATTCCCTTTTCCATTCCCTTGAGCCCGCACATATAAACAAAGGCGTTATCTTTCTCGAGCTATTCCCATAGCTCTTAAGCATACTGGGCTGTTCGGCTTTGGATATACATCTTCTCACCCTTGTCATTTGTTTGCTCTCTGCTCACGGCGTAATCCACCCTGAAGTTATTTGGTGCCTTCTACTTCATCTCTCAAATTCCTGAATTGAAAGCATGAAGAAAATAGAACAGATAAAAACTTCTAATCCAATCGATTCTAGTACCAAGAGAAACAACAAATGAATAACGTAAAGGTTAAGAAAGCTTGCCTCCTTGCAGTGCAATGAGCTAATGGTAGGAACACACAAGAAGAGTCAAGCCAACCCATTAAACTGCATCTCATGCTAATAACAGGTCAAGTACATACCATAACTCTGATAATTTTGTTTTGTAAGCTATGGACATCACACCTACCTTGTAGTCATCGTGCTTCTCAAAAAACATCATCCATTAAGAATGAACGGGAAAAGGAGCAATTCAAGTTCCAGTTGCAAGCTGCAATAAGGGAACCAAACATAACTATGTTAAGAAATGCTCAAATGACGAGATGGTAAATATGTTAACCCAACAAGTCCTTAGATGTATTATACTCTATAAAGAGCTAATAATGGAAAAGCAACCATTATGATGGTGGCATTTGGATCTTTTGGCATAAGCACCTCTTTCCCAACAGGTCCAATGATCTTCACTTCTGCACCAAGCTTCAAGTCACCTGAATGGGGCAACTGCAATTGATAAAGGATAATAATTAATACCATCTTCCCAATGCTTTTTCCTGTTAGAAAGACGAGGTCTATCAAAGTTTATTACGTTAATAAAGCTGACTAGTTTTCCTAGGCTTTATAATAAGCTTCAATAACAAGAGTATCAAACATAAAATATGGAAATCATTGCGATGACTTATCATGTCTTCAACTGAATCAGTAAAATGATTTCTTATAGTTACAAGAGAGAAAGTGTTTCAGGTCTCTTCTTGACCACCATTTGGCACCTAAGGAAGAGGGCATCAACCTTGGCAGCTGCTGTGATTCAATCTATCATACGAAGTTTTAACTATATGATAAACTTCCTTATTTAAAACAAAATGTTTATTTATGTTTGTGCAATAACATATTATCAATCCATATTTTGGAAGACAACTCCATTCATATTAGAAAAAAACTACATATAAAGATAATAAAACTTCTTTATAATGCTAATTAACAAACCAACATGTTGCAGATTAAACATATCACTACCTCAAGGAATAAGAACTGTCATGAAGACTAGATCATTACCCATCAGATTTTTGTCCCAGGTGGTCTGTTCAAGAATTAATATTAAATGTGCTATAACCATGATCAAAGGGAGGGCGCTTTCTTAGATTTATTAAAGAAATAAGAAAGTTTTAAAATGCTTACACAGGAAATTTGAGTAAACTCCTTTCACTATCCCTCCTTGTTCATTGGTGTAAACAAGCCTGCTGACTCACAAGGAAACCTGCAATTACAAGTTCATCAGAAGCAGGTTAAATATCAGTCTCTGAATTAATTAGACAAAGAAACCGGAGAAAACCACAGTACCACACTTTAAAATTTAAGACATATCCTTTAAGAAATATTTGAACAAAGCAGATCATTACAATTTGAGAATTGCCAAAGTCTCCCAATGCACTACTAGCGATAGAGTACAATCTAAGCTTGTGGGGTTTTCTGTTCTTGTCAACACCATCAGCAATGAGACCAATGGACTGTCCTTCTCTGCACGGTAGTTTCCATGTGCCATTCAACTTCAAATGATCAAATGCACAAAAGCTGACACAAGCCCACCGGGCATTTAAAAAAGTTGGTTTCAATTGTTAAAAGAAGCTCCCAAGTAGCTTAAAAATTCACCTTCGGTATTAAAAACCATGCGCCGACTCTCTCCTGGAGCATCATCTCCTGTGATTTTAGTGTTCAGAAGGCACTTTCCAGCGTAGGGATTCTTCGTCTTGAAGTTGACATATAATCGAACTCATTTTTATTAAACAAATATATTTTAATTGTACAAATTTGAGTAGATTGATCTTATCTCGAATTGAATTCAAACTAAAAAATGAAATTGATGGAACTTCATCCTGAGCTTTGAGTCTCAAATTTAAGTCAACCTCGAACTTGAACGCAAGCCCACCTAACAAAATGGTTTCCTAAAGCTCCCCTTGCATAGGCTCGAGACAGGTTATAAGGAGGATAACAAGGCAATTGCCAATTACCTATTTTTTAGAATTATGTAATTATTTTTTACTTCATTAATAGATTTTTACTGAAATTTAAAACAACAAATGAAAATTAAATTGTTCAATAAAAAATATATATAATGTTCGTTAAATTTCAGGTCTTGCAAATAAATAAAGAACTCTTTTTGAAGCATTTAAGAGATTTAATTGATTCAATTTGTTCATTGAATGATTTTGTCGAGATTTGCATGCCCTAGGTTTGAGGTTCTTACATCGAACCAAGTTCTCAGTATCATAAAAGTTGAATTCTACTAAAAAAGTTGCATAATATAAAAGCATAGTGTAAGATTGATTGATTAAAATTGAAGAGTTTAACAATTAATTTTACCAAGTCATTTAGCAATTCGAACAGATCAACCCTTTAAAGCAACCAATTACTAGCCGAATTATTCTATTCTGTGTTCAAAATTTTTAAAGGCTAAAATTACAATTCACAACTTTTTTATTTATAATATATTATACTCATTAGTTAAAGCATAAAAAGCCTAAGCTAGTTTTAAAATTTTCAGACGTACTCTAATGCCACAAGGCCACAAACGGCTAGCGAGATAAGCAAAAGGAGCTGATTTTTTTTGTATAAAGTGGGTGCGAGAATCCCAAAGTAAACATGATCCTTCAGGTGGTGAACGGGTTATTCAGGTGGCAAGCGCCGCGAGATGGGTGTCAGCCCCAGCGCCCGGTTACGACATTCGGGCACTCCCTCCTAAAACTACCACCTGATTTCAATCTTGAAGGAAAGCTCAATAAATCAAGTTCAAATTTGTGGATCTCAGATTGGAATGTATTTGTGTATCTCGGATTGGAATGTAACTTAGGTTCCTAAATCCAAACTACACGGCAAGCAAATCAAAGCCGTACATCTAAGATAGGACGAATAGATTAAAGGGGGATTACGAGTAAGCGTGGAGATAGATAGGATACATCATTAACACCTAGATAATTACTATAGATTTGTTGTTTCATCACTCGGCAATGGGTTTCTAAACAAGGAACCCAAAGCAAACCATCAACGTAAGTAGAGAAACCAAGACAACACCCTGAATGCAAGTCTTCTCCTTTGAAACCCCATTATAAAAAGCAGCGTTTTCCAGTGAGCCTTGTTGGTTAGTATCCCCAAAAGGTTGATTAAACCCGGAGTAAGGCTGGTTTAAAGTAGAATATGGCTGACTGATGCCCGACAGAGGCTGGTTAAAGCTCTGCTGTGGATAGTTAGGGTATTGTTGCTGCTGGTAACCCAGTTGAGAGTGCTGCCCTTGGTTGCCAACAGGTTTAGCAAATGGAATGTTGTTAACATGAGTATCATTGGGAAGGGAATCGATCAATGGAGCATTGTTCCCTTCATGTTGGGGAACGCCTGCAGGAGCTTCCGGCTGGTTTCCACTTGTTTCCGCAGTGCCTGATGGAGTCAGAATTGAGAAAGCCAGCACCAGAAGAAAGAAAAGGAGGCATGAATTTGGGGTTTTGAATATCTGCATCCTTGTGAAAAAGATAGGCTGCTATGAAATTTTGATGCTCTATGATTGCTTATATAGAGAATGAAACTGGTGTGGACCTTCAAAATTGAAATTGGAGCAGTTGGAACTATGAATGTAATAAACAGAGGAAAAGTAAGAAGCTGGAAGGATCAGTTAACACGTTCAAAGATTTGAGATAGTGAGGGGATTTCTGAGATAGGTTTACATCATAATGTAACAGATTCGAACACAACTTTTTGAATTGGTAAAAGGTATGCCACATCAATTGAAGTTTGGTTTCAGTTGGCAATGCAGTTGAAAGAAACATTTGAACAGGGACATGAAAGAAAAGAGAAAAAGAAGAAGGTACCGAGTAAGGGATTAGAATATGGAAAAAGTTACCGAGTGTAGTAGGCCTAACCAATTCAATAGAAGTTTAACTAGTTCGCTATTTGGTATAATAATATTGTCTTTGAAACTTTCCTATTACAAGCTATGGAAATAGGAGCAAATTCGGGTAGAGAAGGAAGGAATGGATGTGCTTTACTTGGGCTGGAAGATCCTTTTGTGGTTCGACCTCGGGTTGGAGAGACTTAAAATTTGGATTTCAAGGGTTCAATTATTTGGTCAGATAGGCATGGGGTGTCAACGGCTTCATTCTCAAAATTGGGTTTTTGGTTATGTGGATATGGGCCAAATATAAAACAAAAAAAGTAAATGACAAGAAAGAGAATGGGTTGTTGAATGATCCGACTCACAATAACCTTTTACGGCCCAAATTTTTAGCCTTTTAAATATTCTAAGATCAATTTCAACTTAACAAGCGAGATATCCGAATCAAGCCAACAACTGACATTGCCATCCTGTATTCCTATTCATGAACTTACAACTTACCATTTAAAGAATTCAATTTCAGTGGTTACTTACTCTTTTTCCTTCTCTTGATCGCCAGTTGATTGCCGGGGAGTATATTGGAAACCTCTTGCCGCAAAAATTGTCGGCTTAAAGCATCATCAAAGCAAGAAGAATCAGAAGCGATCTCCTTGAGAGTTAAGGAGCCAGTAAGGCATGTCTTTCGGTGGCTTCCCTCCTTTCATTTCAGCTCAGCTCCATTACCTAATCAATCACTTCCCTCACCAAATCAAGGTAATTCCATCTGGCCCTAAAACCCCT
Source organism: Adansonia rubrostipa (assembly GCA_038381775.1). Taxonomy (NCBI): domain Eukaryota; kingdom Viridiplantae; phylum Streptophyta; class Magnoliopsida; order Malvales; family Malvaceae; genus Adansonia; species Adansonia rubrostipa. The sequence continues at coordinate 8,425 of JBBYHM010389871.1, read as the reverse complement.
GGCTTCTTCTTCTTCTTTTTGTTTATGCAAGTTCTCTTTTAAGTTTTGATATTGGAGATTTCCATCAAATTTCTCATGTCAATCAACAACACTGCTTTGATTCAGAACTAGGGTTTCCCTTTTAGAGTAACAAAATTTTCACTTTTCTCTTGTAATTTTGCTTTGAAGGTTGTGCAAGTGTTGTCTGGTGGGAACCTTACACGGGGGCCTCGACCGGTTTCCATTGCCTATTCCATACTGCTTAGACCATATCAAATGTCAGTGAGATTTTTTATTGCCAAACGCAAGATTTGTTAGTAAATTGTTTTCATTTATTGGGTAATGTTTTATGGACAATTTTGCTTGCATTTATCCAGGGGATGTTATATACAATGCGGAGTTTCCATTGGCTCCTCCAGATATTATATTTGGACCCGAAGATGAGGACTTTCACCTATTACATATGCAAGGGGTTGAAGGAGAGGGGGACTTGAAGTCGACGACTTGAAACATTATGTCTGATTGGGATAATAAATACTAAACCAGGCTACTAGCTTTAATTCAGGAATTGAGGTTAGTTTTGGTGTTTACTTACAGTTGCTATTGTAATGGATATCAAAATCTCTTATGGTAGTGGGAAAAACAGCAATGAATTTTTTTTTTCCTGTAAATAGGGATCAATATATGTCTTACCAGAGGAAGCGTGTTGGAGAAGTGGATGATGATAGGTTGAAATTTGAGATTAGCACTATTTGTTCTAGAGAGGTAACTTTTTGGCATATAAATTTTGGTTTCTGATAAAAAATGATTTGAAATTCCTGCTCTGGGTTGTTTTCTTAACATGAATTGCAATTCTTTTATTAGTATTCTTTCAGGTTAAGATTAAGAGTAATGAATGAGGAGATAATGTTTAAATAATTTAGAGACTTTTTTTTTCACTACCTTTTTCTCAATGCTTGCAGGACTTATCTTAGTCAGTTATCATTGAATATTGACCATTGTCATCACATATGTTAACCAATATATACATGTCTTTACCCTTCACTTCCTTCCTATTTTTTGTTCATATCTATTCCTATATGAACAAACTAAAAGATAAAAATTTGGCCATCATATGATTGCAATTTCGTCTTTTAAGTATCTTTAGTCACTATCAAGTCATTGATGTTAATGTGCAAATTTTTAAGCACAATGATCTGAATCTATTCTCTTTTTTTTAATCTAGTATTGGCTTAGTTTAATGTTTGCCACTGTTGAAGCTCTTCAATTTTGTGAGCCATTTGCATTTGTAAACTGAACTAATTGATTAGTGCCTTAACTTATCCCCTTTTTCCAAATTCTTCATTTTGCTGTGGGAAATTGAAATGCATATTTGTTCAGGTGCTGAAACGGTATGCCTTTAATTAATATGGTCATTATAAATAGATTGTTAGTGTGCTTAAACAACGTAATTGATTTTTAATTAAACCCATGGTATATATGCCTTTGAATTTTAGCGTAGCCAGAAGAGGCCAAATTTGCTGTGCCTGTAATGGATATGAACATGAACAAAATGATGCATGGTTGCCTTTCGAGACATCCTCAAAAAATATATTTACAGGTTACCCTTTTCATTCTTTTCCCTCTCATTTATGTTAAATTTAATTCTTAAAAAGTAACTTGTATGTTATTGAATTGTTGTTCAAATTCTTTTTTCCTTTCTGATCTCCATTTCTCTCCTACCTCTATGAAGTCAGTAATCTTGCAGGTAATATTTTCTGTTGGAAGAGAGTATGCATCTACCTTTCAGCACCTCGTTTAAAATTAATGTCAACTAATGAGCTGAGAGCTCTGTTTTCTATTGATGATGTGAAGCTTCCTTCATGGTTGGACGGAATGTGAGTTATGCAATTCATTATGCCTTCATGTGTCGCATATTCATAAAGATAGATACAACTTGTGCTGACAAGTCTCCATTAGTTTTTTAGCTGTTCATTGGAAGGTGCATGGCTGAATATCTTCCTAACCTAGAAGAATCTCTTCAGAAACAGGTCGTGGAAGCTGTTTCATTGATTGACACAAGAAGACACTTAATAAAGGCATTAGCCCCATTGTTTGGAAGAACTTTGGAAGCTGAGACGGTGTGCATTAATCTTGCCACTTATCTACATAAATGAAGCGTTAGAACCTTTTAACATGATTATTAATTTATCATTGCTTTCCTTGGCAGGTCTTCTACAGAAAGGCCACATTTCTTGCTTTTTCTGGATCCTTTGTTTTCTGGTACCATTAGATAATTACTGATTATACCATTTTCAGTTTTGGTGTAATTTAATATTTAGGCCTAGTAGGGACTATTCTTTAAGCATGAATGAGATTCCAGATCATTTAGGATGTTTTTGATTTTATTGCAACTAGTTCTTGTATCTACCTTTTGGTACATGTATTCCTTTTTACTGGTTTTTTTACTCAACTCAGCCTTTTCCATAAGTTAACTTTTGATTGTACTGTTGCTTTAGGTGCACTTTTTTTTTTTTATTTCAACTCAGTTTCCTAAGCCACAGCCAGCGCTGATATTCCAAAGTTGTCAGGCAATGTATTTACTTTTCCTAGTATGTAAAATGCTCAGGTTCTTGAGTACAGTGTTTAGATCCCATTTTAAGACAGATTTAGGTTTTGAATGAATTTCTATGTGAACATGTTTATGTCAATTTTATTACTGAATGAGTTTTGAGGATCAATTGGCTTTTATAGTCATTTGTGGCATTAGTTCCCCAAGTGGCTGCTAGTCTTGATGTATTAGTTAGATAACCTTCTCTTTTCTAATATTCGCTGATTAAATGTTCTTTTTCAAATTTGCTTATCGAATGGGTAATCATTGTGACGTATTGCAGCGTATATTACCACAAGAGTACCAAAAAATCTCCTCTTCTAGCTGAGTATCCACGGAGTCCAAGATGGGAAGCATTACAGATGGCTGAGCGGATATTGTGAGTTTTTGTTAGTGTATATGTAGCTTTCAATGAATTTCCTGTGTTTTTGCTAATGTGAATTTGATGGGAGCATTGCACCTGCAATTCCCTTTACTACAGTACTACAATTACCCAGTCACAATAAAAAATTATGTAGGGGTCCATCACTTATAAGTGTGGGCTCCTCATAATTTTTTTTAGACCCTACATAATATTAAATGCTGATTGGTTAATTGCAGTACAGTTACAGTGGGCTATACACTCCCAAATTAGATTTCTCCAACGATTTCTTGGCTGACGAGTCTCTGAACTTCAAACGGTTCTATAATGTGTCTCAACCTCAACACTAGTTCGATATGGGAGGATGCTAAAATTCCACGTGGATTATGCTTTACTCATTCAAGAATATGCTTAATTGAACATTTGGTAGTTTTATATATATATATATATATATATATATAAAATTGCGAAAACAGTGACATTAGGGATTCTGATGTTTAATTTGTAGGAAAAAAAATTGTTTTTGTTAACTTTATTAATGCATATTTTGCCATCTTAATTATTATTATCTATATTATTTATAAAATTATTGACTAAGTTTGATGTCACAAGTTAAGTAACACTAATTCGGTCAGTAAACACTTTTAGTGAACCTTTGAGGTCGGCTGATTTAGATTTTGAGTGACTTGAATCTTGAATGATTCGGTCTGGTTGGATTATCATTAGAGGTCATTGAACACCAAGTTTTAGCCATTAGCTGTATGGATTTAGAGTGCTAAACAAGCGGGGAAAAAAGTAGGAATAAGAGATAATTCTGATCTGTTTAAACATTAAAGATTATAAATCCATCATCCTGTACTAATGCTGATGGAAGTGGTCCCCACTCCCCCGACATCCGAATGTTTCCTTTCATGTCAAGATATGGTTTCTTCTTTTTGTTCGTCATCCTTTGAAAAACTTCCATGTTCTTTATTTGCAGGCGCAGGTCAAGAATCTATTGAATACTTTAACCTTTATGACACGATTGCAGAGGTTATTATTCATGCATTAGCTCACACTAAGCTCCCCTACAGAAGTTCCTGGGAATGGCAATGAGTGACCTTAGGGAGGTCTTTAGCTGTGTTTTGAAGGCTGAGAGTTGGTTCAGGCTCCATATTCTAGCTCATTTTCCAGCTACCAAAATCACTACCATTCTTGAGGTTGATACTAGCAGTAACCAATTTGATTCACGAAGTTAACCAAACTCACATCCAATGATAAGTTCGTTGTCTACCTAAAGTTATCTTAAAGAACCAACAAAATAAGGAAAAAAAATTAATAACCTTTCTTACGATTGTCAGAAGTTAATGATTTGAGATTAAAGTTAAACAAGCTTTCTTACAATTGTTTTTCCTTTGCTCTGTGCGCAAACTAAAGCTGTTGAATTACCCGTTTCATCATCTTCATTGCACATTGGACCAACTAAAGCAATGGAAAGTTTATCACTGTTTTCATTCTGTCCAAGTAAAGCCATTAGTATTAGACAAAACCAAACAAGGGGAATGAAAATTAAGCAAACAGCATTTTGAAAACATTAAATTATTTCCCACTACTCAGTTTGGTTATAACCAAATATAATTCAAAATATAACAAGGTCAAAAAATCAAAGTCATAGAAGCCAGAGTTTAGTCTTATTAGTTAATCCAGTCACTTTTAAAAAAAATCATTTTACAAGTTTAAAATTCGAATAATAGTATTTGCAACTTTTTTTCCTGTCTAAAATTAGGGCTCCTTTGTACCTAAAAAAAGAAATCAAAAGCATACCTTTTTGTTCAGAGCCTCAGCCTCCAAAAGTTCATAAAACCTACGCATTAACTTCTCTTCTTCCACCTTACAACAGTTGAAAAACCTTATGATAATACTTGAAGTAAAATTGTTCACCTTCGGGTAAAATTTTTTTATTCTAAGCCATGAAAGAAAAAAAAAAGGCGAACCAGAGAATAGCCTGAAGTTTGTGCAATCTATGAGAAATTGATGAATGAGATTCTGAAAGCATCTCATTCTGCATCTCCAAATGCCTGCAAAAATATAAATTAAACTACGAAATTCAAATAAAATCCATGCAAAAAATAAAATAAAATAAGTAAACAAATTTGGCTCAAAACTTACTTTGGCATCTCACCGGTGTATCCTGGATCGATATGAAATTAGAGATTCAAAATTTGAAATACCCAAATATGCAATTCGAAAAAGCCTGATTATTTCCTGTAAAAAACAACGCATCAACGACTAATAGACATGATAAACAAATATTGATATCCTTAATGCTTCAACAAACGAGTCTAGCTTATGGGCACATTGTAGAGTTTTTTGCTTGAAAACAAATATTCTCAGATTTCCACGAAAATACATGTAAATAAGTAATATAGGGATGAAGTTGAATATCATCGAGGCATTATATTAAATTTTTTATTTATCAAAATTAAAATAATTTAATTTTATTTAGACAACTAATTAAAAGATCATTAAAAAAATTAAAATTAAATTGGATTTAATTAAATAGCAAAGAAAATAAATAAAGTTACTTAATCAATTAAAAAAACTCAAAATTATAATTTATCTAGAGACTTTATTTGAATCAGTTTTAAGCTCTTAACTTGGCCATTGATAATAAGTTATTAAATTAAAATTTTAATTCATTTATAAGTATCTTAAACAAATCTTATAAAAATATATTTTTTAATAAATTTATTATATTCATATGAAAATTAATTTTAAAAAAACTTTAAACTCTAATTAAAAAAAAAAAGAAATTATTGAACCTAAACCTATGGAAAGATTGTTTGACAAACCTTAGCGAAGAGCTCTGACAGTGTTTATAGAATTGAGAAAAAACCCTTTTGGGTGAGAAGAATCAAGGAATTTTGGGATCATTCCGATATTGGAGTATGAAAAACAAAAAAAGAAAAAAAAAAGGGGTGAAGGGAAGTGTTGGGTATTTGATGATATGGTTCCAACAGGTTTTTGGGTCGTTGCAGGAAACGGGTCAGCTTCGAGATTTAACGAAAGGGCCGACAAGCTCACGGAACATGATCCATTGGACTGCCGTTAACGAATTTTTACAGGCTTTGATTAATTTGGATCTCAAACTTACTTTTACTTAATTGTTTCTTATCTTCTACTAAAGGTAATTCCCGACTTCTCGGCATTAATTTTTATTAACATTTTATTAAAAACTTTAAAAATATATCATAATTTTAATAATTTAATTTTTATTATTTTATAATATTTTTATGTTTTTTATGTGTTGTTGTGGTAATACTTTTTATTAATAATTTTTTAAAATATTTATTTTTTTATATTTTAATATATTATAATATAAAATAAAATTTTATAACTCAGCGCAAATAAATAAATATATTAAAATTTATATAAAATAAATTATTAATGTATCAAAATTTATATAAATATATAATATATTCAATACCATTATTATAATAAAAAGTAATATGAA
>JBBYHM010389832.1:0-14688 GCA_038381775.1 Adansonia rubrostipa | reverse complement strand
AATTCCTTTCTAAACAATTTAATTATTTATTACCATGAAAATCCAAAGAAGTGAGAAAAATCGTTTGTTTAATAATAAAATTATTGTTTACTACGAGTTCAATGAAGGTTCCTTTGTGCTTTTCGGTGGATGACACTTTGCGCGTTGAAGCTTTTTTCCATACGCTTTGAGTTTTGACCGGTTCAAATTTTGAAAGTAAATTAAGAAGCTTTTTCTTCGTAGCTACATATAGAGCATCATCTACGACACGCCATAAAAATAGCATAATAAATATAATATAATTTATATATTTAAATATAATTAACATGAAATATTTAAAAATATATAATATTTATGTCTAAAATATATAATGTGCCAAATAGAAAAGCTAATAAAACAAGTAATGAGAGTAAGACAAAAAGAGCAAGCACAATCAATTTATTGGAAGTTTTGTATACATTTACGTTTTCTCTTTTTAGTCTCTATTGTTAAAGAGTTTAAAAATTCACTAACTTGAATTACTGTATTCTTTTTAGTATAAGAAATAACCGTTATTCTGTTTATCTTTTTCCTAAGCTTAGATAAAAAATTTGCTACCTTTTAAGACTTAGCTAATAGCATCCTTTTTTTATGCAAAGGAATCTTTATCTTTTTCAAGCTAAGATAACAACTTTTTTATCTTTCAAGGCTTAGTCAGTAACCTCCCACTTTCAATGTTAAGATAGCAACATCTTTACCTTTTAATTTGTAGATAATAACTTTTCTTTATGGGAAAGAATTTAGATAAATAAGAAAAACTTCTAATAGATTAGGTGTTTATAAGGTTTAGCACAAAACATACTATACAGTGATATTTTAACAAAGATATACAAAGAGTAGAAAGGATTAAACTTAGAATATTAAGAACCCATAGAAGCTTGAGAGGTGGAATTTGGCTTTTGATTTTTCTCTCTTGGTGTCCCTTGTTCTTGTAAGTATTGGAGAGTCCTTTTTATAGCTTGTGTATGATTTATGGTAGAGGTGAGTAAAATCCGAATTGATTAAAATTTTAAATTTTAAATCAAATAGTTCTAGTTTTTCGAGTTAGTAAGATCAAATTGAAAAATTAGTTCAAATTATTCAATTTAGATCGAATTCAAATTACATTATTTGAGTTATCCAAACAATAAAACGTGAAATGATGTTGTTTTAAGTGAGGTTTGAGTTTGACTTTAATTTTTACCATTCACTCTCAGATGTCCGATTGCGGCATTGCCCATTGTCCACTGCTGTCCTGTTAAGACTTATTATCTTCTTAAAGTTTCTATTGTCTTTCACAAAACAAGGGTGGTTTAAACTGTTTTCTGAGGGAGCTAAACTATTGTCGTGTTTGTAACCAAACATCCTACATATGATGTTTTTCTTCAACTGTTTGGATTCTTAATCATAGCTTAGATTTCATGTTGAATTAAAGGTTCAATTCATGGCCAAGTTACTTGCAATTTTTACATTCAAGTACAGAAGACTAGAAGAGAAGACAGCATCGTTTTATTTAGATTAAAATTCTTTTTCGTACATCAGCAAACCTCTATACAGTTGAGTGGGGCAGTTAATTGGGGTAGAGTTATTTTATTTGTAAGAAAACTTATTTTAACTTGACCAAATTGATTCATTTAGACTCGAATTTTTTTCACTTGACTCGATTTGATAAAATTTTAATTTGAATTCGATTGACAAAATAAATATTCATCAACTTGAACAATTCCAATTCGAACTTCTTTCCACTTGATTCGATTGAATGATGCCCTCTAATTCATGAACTTTAGAAATGGAAGAGCCATTGAATCCTCAAAAACTCAAGCTTTAAAATTTGTTCTTTGCTGCAAGGTATATTCAAGTTTTACGAGAACTTAATTTATTTGCCACTTGATCTTACCGACAAATTCTTTCAAATTAATTTGGTGCATCAAAGGTTTTACTTTTAGAATACTCCTTATAAGGTTTGATCTTGATTAAGAAGGGAAGAGCTTCTCCCTTATCAATTGGACTACATATAAAAAGACAAATCGACCGTATCCTTGTATTTTGTCTGAAATTTATGGTCTCCATTGACGCAAATCGAATCTTGAAAAATTTTGGGATGAGAAAAATTTCCCAATTGATGGCAAATGCTTATCCATTAAGCAGGAAAGGTCTCTTTTGAAAAGCAAAAAAGGATTATACTTTCACTTTTGCAAAGAACATACTAACAAGGTCGGATATCTAATTAGTCCTCATACTGACATATCGTATGAGATAGAATTTTTATTGTAAAAAATCTAGTAATAGAAAATTTATGAACAAAATCGAAGAGTCGTGAGTAAAAATACCTTAATTTCATTAATTGGAACCACATAAAGTTAGAGCACTCATCCAGATTACAAAATATACTCTTATATGCTCATTTACAATAATCATACGATTTCACAACAAATCGTTAATCTCAAAGAACTCATCAAAGTAGTCAGCTGAAGTACTGGACCAATTACCTAGAACAGCTGCCCAAAAACGCTCTTCATAGGACCTCCAAATCCAAAAACTTGTTTTAACACGCAACGCTTTCTCCACAACCCCTTTTAACTCATCGCTACAATCCCCAAACTCCTCAACCTCGGTGCTGAAATTCCAGTTAGGCAACCCCTCGACGTATGCGTGCACGGTGTGCATCACGTACCTTGACATCAGCCCAGGGTAGGGCAAGGATGTCATCTCATTGACCTCTTTCTTGTACATTCCAGGCACGATTCGAACGATTTCTTTCACTTCATCTACCTTCAAGAGTGAACCAAGTTCTTCTTTGATCGCCCGGGGTGCCGCATCCTCCGGGGATTCACCTGCTTTCTTTGCTCCATTCACGGATGCATTGCTGGCCCAGTTAAGCAGTGTCGTTATTTCTTACGCATGAACTCCTTCTGGCTGCGAACTGTATTCAGAGAAGGAGCTCCTAATAAAAATTCATTCTTTTCTCTCTTACCTAAGGCAGACAAACAGCTAGCCAAGGAGAATACGTGCCAATGAAAACATTTGAGAAATTTGTCTTTTGCTAAATTTAGACATGTTAATAATCGTTTCTTAAAGTTCTAGCATTTAAAATAATTTTCTTTTGAAACAAAAAAAAGTCCTCTCTCTATCAATCTGAGGACGTCTTATATATGTTTCAACTTTCATCCTAACTAGTTCCCTACTTCGAAAAATTGTAATTGCTGTCTCATACTGTTTAATTCCGTTCGTTGCATTCATACGTCAGGTACTTAAAATTGCAATCTGGGAAACTTTTACGATTGTGTCGAATTTTATTGTGGATTGTGGTGAATATTCAAAGGAAAAGAACCAAAATCAAGAAATAATGACTTGTAATGGTGTGTTGCAATTGCTATTTAAATATCTTATATATGTTTTACTACTTTATGCAATGAAGCATGGACACTTCTATCATCATTGTGTGCAAGTCCGGTGCATGTGTCCAAGTTTACACCAATTAACATTATAAGAGATTTTTAGAGACAAGATACAAAGATAATAAAAATGTCATCTTTAACTTGAATTTAATAATATATGGAAGACATTTGTCTTCAAAATTTAACAATATTGTCATCCCTAATTTAATAATATTGGAGATAACATTCAAAAATACAGTTTTAAAAGATGACCAATGATGATTTTTTCATCCTTAAAATTTCTAGCAACGATTTTTTATCTTTTGGAGATAATTATTGATAGTTCTCGATTCCTTTAAACTTTATAGTGATACTAATTGGTACAATTGACACAATGGTTTGATCAAATTGATAATCATATCAAAATGTTATTTCAAGTTGACTTTACTGATTTAGAGCAAATTCAATACATATCAATCGATAAATCGATATAGATATGATACCAATAACAGTTGTTAGATAGAGGTTCTTCTTTGGAATCACCAAAAACAATACACTTTTAATCAGAAAAAAAATCATTAAAATATGAATTGTCTAAACAACATTGCTTGTGTTGACAATATAGGGAACAAAAGAATAAAACCATTTCCTTATCGAAATGTAAATAATTACTTGCTTTAGCATTGACTAGTTAGTGAAAACAGAAATTGTAAATGAAACATGCAAATGACAATCAGTTTGGACCATTGAACGCATATAATATTAAGAACGAACCAAGAAAAAAGAAAGTGGTTTTCGTAGCATACATACAAATACTATAGAACTAATTAAGTGCCTAACCAAATTAAAAGAGATTCAGATGTATAATTTGAATGTGGATGAGGTATTTCTACAAAGAATGATACCTACCAACGTTGGAAGGAAGAAACACCAATAAAAATATCATAGAATTAATATATATATATATATATATATATATATACACAAAAATATGTGATAGTGAATAGCTTCTAGGCATTAGACTTGGATCATGTTAGGTCGGATATTTGCAACTTGAATTTGGTAAATGAATTGCCTGCCTTTTTTTCCTTTTACGCGCTCAAAATATAGAATAGTGAAATTAGAGCCGTTTTAGCGCTAAAACACCGCTAACTTTTCGAAATTAACAGTGTTTTTTTCGAACGCCATTATGTTGTTATATTTAGTGGCGTTTTATAATGTTGAAATGCCGCTATCTTGTAATATTTAGCGGCGTTTTTTATTTGAAATGCCGCTAAATGTTTTAATTAGATAACCCTTTTTGAAATCGATTTTGGGGCTTTTCATTTTTTAATTGCTTTTCCACCTCTCTTTTTCATGCCGTTGGAATCGTCTCTTTTCTTGGAGACTTGCTTTTATCTCATTCTCTTTTGCATTTCGCTTTATAAGGCAATAGTTTTAGCTTTCCTACAATTATTGAATGTATTTTTATTTTACCTTTCCCGAATTTAGCTTGATTTGGTGATTGAATTTGGTTGCTGTCATTCCAGTTTTAGTTGCTGGTACTCAAAATTTTCACTCTCATCACAAGCTTGGCGAAGGGGGTTTTGGACGTGTTTACAAGGTATGATGCTACTGTTGAAATTCCTGTTTGTTGCCTAGAAAAAAGAGGGAAAATCCTTCTGCACTATTTGTCAATTCTGTTTTGCTCTGTTAAGATTTGTTGAGTGCTGATTAGTGATATCCTACGAATGTTGCGTTCAAATAATGACCCATGTACGTCCTTGTCAATGGAGTGGCCCTGGTTCACTCACTTGATGCTTGTTCATCTAAAAACAGGCAGCAAAACTAAAGCATACACAGCTCAGTGGGAACTTAATCAAATCTAGAAAAAGAGCCTTAGACTTTTGCCACCCTAAACCCAAAATGCAATAGTTAGATCCTTTTGCATTAGTTAATATAATAATGTAGCAGCAAGAAACTGTTTCACTGTGTAACTTCCATTTGCAGAATACATTAATTTATATCTACATATGTTGTTTCCTGTTTAATTTAAACACGAATCTTGTGATTGGTTCAAAGCAATTCATTATTTATTAAATAATTTGGTATTTTTCTGGATAGCTCCTAATCAAGCATGGATATTGTTACAAGAAATGTTTTTTGAACTGTGTTAGGGTGTCCATGCATGCATATCTTAGATTGAACTTTTAAGAGATACAAAAGTACAAGTCTTGAATATTTCTAAGGCTTTTCTATTGCATGACTACTTCTTAATTAAGCCATGCATGTGCTACTTTATTTGAATTAATTAATTCATTTTCAGAGAGGTTAGTTAGCTGGCCTGCAAAAACAATCCCTTAAATCATTTTTATAATAAAATTGTGCACAAGAAAAATAAATTTAGAAGAAAATGAAGGGAAAAAAATATCATATTAAAGGTTTCCATTGTTATTCTTATTTTCAACTAACACATAAGATAGAATCAATGCATAATCCACAATGGCTGTCTCCTTGACATTTTAACTGTGAGAGGGAAGGTAATGAAGATATTAAGATAATTGATCTCCATTAGAATTATTGTCCTTGAGCAATGGGCCTTTGCTTGAATGCCCACCGTTAAGCGTATTAATTTTCCTTGCTTGCAGTATACTAGTGAATATAGCATTGAAGCGATAAGAGATTTGGTTGGTATCCAGGTTGTGTGCATTAGATGAAGTTTTATATTAAGGATTACTTATGCAACTGTCTTGAGTTCAATATGGTTGCTTCAGTTTAGGCTTCCTGTTACCTTCATACCACAAAGTTTCTTGCCCCATAATTCAAAATATATTCCATAAAATATTTTCAGAGTTTTATCAAATATTTGCATAATTGCTAAGCAAACATTATTATTGATAATTATATGTTTTAATTGAGGAGATGTTACATGCTTGTACTTATCCATAATTAAAAAAGGTATGGACTTGGGACAGCGTCATTGGTCATACGAAATAACTCTTATTTCAGAGTTTTATGCTTCTTAGTGTGGACATCGCAAGAAATTGGCACTAATCTTAGATGAAGTTGCTGTCCATTATGAAAGTTTTATTACTTATGTTGGTTTTAATACAGAGTAAATGTTGCTTTATAATTATATTGAATATTTTCAACTTGCAAAGTTTCCATTTCAGTTTAGATCTATGTTTTGGTGAGATCAAGTTTTGAACAACTCTTATTCAGTAGAGTACAACATAAAATGCTTTAAAATAAAAAGTTTTAGGTCTATGTTGTAGTGACTCATCACTTTTATTGAAGTACCCATGATTGACTTATATCCGAACATTGTTACGTAGATATGTTCCTCCTATTACCTTAATACATGGAAAAACTTTAAAAAATTGAAACATAATGGTGTTGGATGTGTCCGACGCTCATATATAAAAGTTGACATTTATTATATTTAGAAAACAGTTTGCCTTTTTACATTTACTATATTTACAAAGGTTTTGATCTTTTCCTTATTATGGCTTCTAAGAGATAAAACAATTTGCCTAAAATTTATCGTATATAAAAGCTTACATTTACTATATTTCGAGGAAAAGAACGCTAGGAGATACTTACACAACAAATGAGCCTAGATGAGCTGGTTCAGTTAATTGTTATTGACTTGAGAGCTAGGTTCTGTACAGCATCAAATACTACTATAAATAATGAAAATAATACATTTTGTAGAAAGTGGGGTATTAGATGATAGAATTATATACAAATATACAGTGTAACAGAATTCTCTACTGTACAAATAATTATTATAAACATAATTAATGTAATATAACATTATATTCATACTTAAAATTTTGACATACTTTTACACTGTTAACCAAAAAAATATAAAATACGATATTTATACATGAAATCTTATCTAGTTGCAATTTTTTGTAGCGATTATCTGTTTAAGCTTCTGCTTATTAGGGATTTTGGTGTTGGATAATCTTGTCTTCTTTTGAGATTTGCTATAAGTTTCTTGACTTATCATGACATTTGAAAATACATGTCTAGCTGTCTTTAAATTGCCTTAAATTGATCATTGTATTAGCTAATTTCTAGCTTATTTTAATTATCATTTTTTTTGCTCAATGCTGTCTTTAGATGGAAATGGATAAAAGTTGGATGCAAAAGTCGAGGTTAAGTCAGGAGTACCTACATAGAGTACAAATTTTTCTTAGCTTTGTTTTTAATAGAGCAAGCGAAGATAATAGGATACTATGTCCTTGTGTGAAGTGTGCTAATATTGATTGGCATATGCGTGAAATTGTCTTAAAACATTTAATATGTTTTGGATTTCTCCTGTGGTACACACGATGGCATTTTCATGGAGAGTCCACACCTTCTAGATCATCCTTTAGAGTTCCTCAGAATTCCACTTGCGATAATTATCATCAGTCCAATAGACAAGATGACATGGAAGGCATGTTACGGGATGTATTTAACATGTATAACCATAGTTTCCAAACGTCTACACCAGAAGCTTTAGAATTAAACAAGGACGATGCTAGAATGAATAATTTTGCTGAAATGGAAAGAGAAGTAGGTGATCAAGATCCTAATGGAGAAGCGAGAAAGTTTTATAAGTTGCTTGATGAAATGAATAAAGAACTCTATGATGGATCTAAGCATTCAAAATTGTCTTTCTGTATCCGTCTTTTTCAATTGAAATGCTTAGGAGGGTGGACAGGAAATTCTTTGACACTATTATTAGAGTTTCTTAAAGAAATGTTTCCCTTTGCAAAAATCCCTAAGTCTTCTAAGGATGCTAAGAAGATAATAAAAGATTTAGGTCTTGGATATGAGAAAATTCATAGTTGCCGGAATAACTATATGTTGTATTGGGGTGATAGAAAAAATCAACAAATTAGTCATGTTTGTGGCAAGTCTCGATGGGTGGATGAAAATACAGAAGATAATGTGCCTCAGCTTGAAGGTGAAGTAGATTTTAAAAAAAAAGCCTGCAAAGCTTTTGAGGTATTTTCCTCTAATACCAAGACTTCAACGAATTTTCATGTCTTCAAAAACATCTGATTCTATGAGATGGCATCATGATGAAAAGACCGAAGATGGGTTATTAAGGCATCCTACTGATTCTTTAGCTTGGAAAACATTTGATAAAAAGTTTCCATGCTTTGCTAACGATCCTCGAAATTTGAGGCTTGGACTTGCATCTAATGGTTTTAATCCATTTAAAATGATGAGTACTTCTTATAGTACCTGGCCGGTTGTCTTGGTTCCTTACAATTTACCTCCATGGATTTGCATGAAACAATCTTCCTTTATCTTATCTATGATAATTCTTGGAGAAAAAGGTCCAGGAAATGATATTGACATTTATATACAACCTCTAATTGAAGACTTAAAACAGTTATGGGAAGGGGTTGACACATATGATGCATCAAAAAGGGAGAACTTTTGTTTACATGCAGCATTACTATGGACTATAAATGATTTTCCTGCATATGCATATCTCTCTGGGTGGAGCACTAAAGGTCGTTATGCTTGTCCTTGCTGCGCTGCACAAACATGTTCAAAGTGGTTATATAATGGGAAAAAATTCTTTTATATGGGACATCGTCGATGGTTAGATGAGAACCATAGATTTCGATTCTAAAAAAATATTTTTGATGGCACTGAAGAGTTTAGAAGAGCACCTCAGCCTACTGTTGGGTCTGATATCTTGATAATGTTGAAAGACATTAATTTCACTTATGGAAAGACCAATCAGTCAAGTACCACACAATCAAGGAAAAGAACGAGGGAGGTACATGAAAGCGGTGATATTGATAATCAGAGTGATAAGGAAGAAGATGAAAAAAATGATCCAAATGAGGCAGATTTGTGGAAAAAAGAAGTATTTTTTTTGAGTTACCTTATTGGAAGCATATTTTATTACGTCATAACCTTGATGTACACATAGAGAATAATGTTTGTGAAAATATAATCGAGATAATTCTTAATGTGGATAAAAAAACAAAAGATAACTTAAAGAGTCGGCTTGACCTAGTTGACATGGGAATTCGCCTTAATCTTGATCCAGAATTACTTCCCAATGGCAAGTCAAGGTTGCCACCTGCTTGCTTTGGGATGTCCAAGAAGGAAAAGGATGTATTTTGTAAGGTGCTAAAAGATATGAAGGTCCCAGATGCATATGCTTCTAATATATCAAGATGTGTGAGTCTTAAAGATCGAAAGCTTTCTTCCTTAAAGTCGTATGATTATGACATCTTAATACAAAACTTACTTCCACTTACTTTACATTATTCTATATCAAAGCAAGTGACTTCTAGTATAATTGAACTTAGTAATATAATGAAAGCAATTTGTGGCAAAGTTCTCAAGATTGAAGAGCTTGAAAAACTTCAAGATCGAGCTGCTCTAACTTTATGCCACTTAGAGAAGATTTTTCCTCCATTATTCTTCACCATAATGGTGCATTTGATTATCCATCTACCTTATGAAGCAAAAATCAATGGACCGGTTTATTATCGATGGATGTACCCATTAGAGAGGTATTATGTTATTACTTTATTATAATGTTCACTTAGACATAGAATTTAGATGTCGATGCT
Organism: Adansonia rubrostipa; assembly: GCA_038381775.1. NCBI lineage: Eukaryota > Viridiplantae > Streptophyta > Magnoliopsida > Malvales > Malvaceae > Adansonia > Adansonia rubrostipa. The sequence continues at coordinate 4,736 of JBBYHM010389832.1, read as the reverse complement.
AATTATGTTATATATAATGTTATAGGTTTTTTGGGAAGTTAAAATCCTATTGTCGGAACAAACGCTATCCGAAAGGTTCAATTGCAGAAAGATATTTAGCGAAAGAGTGCCTGACATTTTTTGCAAGATATTTGGAAGATGTTGAAACAAGATTTAATAGATCGGGAAGAAATGTTGGGCTTCCACTTAGTAACTTAGCCGACACATATTTATTTGAAAGTTTTGGACAACCAATCGGCAAAGTTGATGTGGTAGAGCTAGATGATAAATCTTGGGCACAAGCGCATCGATATGTGCTATTACCCCATTAATTAGTGGAATCACTACGCAAGTAAGTTTACTATATTATTTTTTAATGTGTCCTCAAAAACTATGTTTCTTAATTTAACGCACTTTTTGTTCAAAGTGAGTATAGACACTACTTAAGAGCTCGTATACATCTTGAAGATCACACCTCCACGAGCTTGATAAGTTATATATGGAAAATTTTCATGAATGGTTAGGAGAAATTGTAAGTAACACAACTCCTTTTAAATTCATTATTTTGAGTATGTTGTTCCCCTATTTGCATAAAATATTGTGATTTTTTTCTTAATTTGTAATAGGTTTGGAGTGGAAGGGATGTTAGTGAAGAAGTAAAGTGCCTTTCAGAAGGACCGAACAAAATAGTGAAAAGATACAGTGCATTCATCATCAATGGATTTAGATTTCATATAAAATCTCGTGAAAGATTTAGAAGAACTCAAAACAGTGGAGTAATTGTTACTTCTTCAACTACAAGCTATGCTAGTGCTAGGGATACTAATCCTGTAAAGGAAAATGTTGATTATTTTGGAATTATAAATGATATCATTGAGTTGGATTATCATGGCAAACGGAAGGTCGTGTTGTTTTGATGTGATTGGGCTGATGTGATTGGGTTGATGTGAATACCTCTAGAGGCATTAAAAAAAATCAATTTGGATTTACAATGGTCAATTTCTCTTGATTAATTCACACTGGACAACAACTGATTAACGAGCCATATGTTTTTTCATCTCAAGTAAAACAAGTTTTTTACTCTGAAGATCCAAATGAAAAGGATTGGTATGTTGTGCTTCATAACACACCTAGATATTTGTTTGATATGGGTGATGCATGTCAAGATAACATCGAACAAACAGTTGAATGCTTGGCTTTTGCCAATCAAAACTTGGATAGGAATATCCCTAGTACTAGTACAAAAGTTCAGTGGGTTCATGAAGATGTTACTGAAGACATTTATGAACCTTGATGAATAAAGTGAATTTAGTAAGATTATTATATCATGATTGATTTATTATATATTTTTTATTTTTTGGTATTTTATTGTATGATACATATTGCATTTTACTATGAGTATTACTAATGCTATTAATTTAAGATTATTACAGATAACATGCCAAGGAGAAGATTGAAAGGTTTGAATATTGTTCATACTAGTCCAGAACCAGAGAACACTGACGCTTTGGCTATATCTTCGACAATCCCAAATATGCCTTCAGAAAATATGAGTACGAAGAATGCAGTTCATACTAGTTTGAATGCAGGTATTATTAAATGCCATATAAGTTCTTACTTAGGTTCACTAGCCAATGTTTTTGATGTTACTAATTATATTTGACTTTTTTGTAGTTGATAATACTGGGCAATGCACCTCGAGGTCGTACTACTTTAAAAAAAATTATGGGAACTACCTCCTGATGAGCGCATTCTTGTCTCTAAAAACAGTGATAACCAGCCTATTGGTCCGGAAGCATAAGTATTGGCTGGCTTTCTGGGCATGATTGCTCGAAATGGGTGGAAGGTGCCAATCCATTATGATTCATGGCATGAAGTGCCAACAAGTGACAAGCTTAAGGTTTTGGACTTTGTTGAGGTATCATTTTGCATTACTTTGACATTATTTTAGTTGTAATACCTTGAGTGTTTCATTTTTAGTCAAAACTAACTTTGTAAATTTTTATTATTTCAGCAATGATTTGCTTTGGATATTCCACAATCGTATGTTTTGAAGTCAGTGGGGAAAAAATGGAAGGATTTTAAGCATGATTTGAAAAGGAAATATTTCAATCGAAATACTGATATTGCCATTACAAAGCGAAATATACCATGTGGTGTTGTTAGTTGGTAGTATGAGAAACTTGTTAACTTTTGGTATTCAAAGAAAGGAGAGGTATAATGATACTTTTAATTAAGTACTTGGTATTTTTTATAATATAATTTTCTATGACATATATAATAATTAATGTGTTTGAATAATGGTTAGAAACGAGAACAAGTAGGACTTTCTAGTAAAAGGCAACAAAAATATAGTCACACAAGTGATTTAAAAAGCTTCGCTAGAACAGCACATGAGAAGGTAAGTTTTGCATATTTATTTAGAGAATTGTTTTTATTTATAATTTTTAATATAAATATTGTAGTAAATGTTATTTTATAGGAAGTAGAGCGAGGCGAAAAAATAGGACGTGTTGAACTATTTCAGTTAACTCACACAAAGAAAGATGGTTCTTTTTTGAATGTTGAGACATAGCAAATTGTGGTATATTAAAACATATATACTATTTTTTAATTTAGAACTATATTTTGCAACCATAATATTAATTTAATGGTTTTATAGGAAAAAGCAAAGGAAAAAATGGCAGAATATCAAGCTACTGTAGCATCAGACAGCTCGGTGAATATGGTTGATGTGAAAAATGAGATATTCACTGACGTTGCTGGAAAAGAAAGACATGGACGAGTTCGAGGTCTCGGAATGGGTCCAACACCATCTTCCTACTATGGTGCTACTTCTCAACGATATAGTTGTTCCCAAACTCGCTCTACACGGGAAGTTCAGATGTTGAGAAATGAGATGAGAACTATGCAATAGTGTTTTGAACAAGCAGAAGCTGCGAGACAAGCACAGATAGCAAGTTTGCAGGGGGCACGAGAAGAAGAAAGAAGAAGATATGAGCAACTCTAATTGAAGTTTGACTCGTTGATGAATTTAATGCAGCAAAAGTTCTCACAAGATCTGCCATCTTAGGTAATATATGTTAAGCAAATGATAATGATCATGTTGTGGAAAACAATTTTCTACCACTCTATTTAAGCTTTGAGGCAGTTTTAACTTTTATAGTGTTTTAAGTGCTAAGCACATTTGTTTTGAGTATATTAGGACAAATTATTGTATAAAGATATTTTAGAATATAAATATATATTTTTATATATTTTGACATTGTTTTCTTTTTAGTTTCTGTTATAAGATTATTTTATAAGAATTATTCATGAAATTAAAAAATCGAATATTAATATAAAGGAAGCAAAATCTAAAAAAAAAAAAATTTTGGCAATTTAGTGGCATTTCAAGAACAAACGCCGCCATTCAAAAGATGATTATACTATTCAAAACCACTTGTTCCGGCATTTTTCACCAAAAATGCCACTAGATTTATATTTTTTTATGGTGTTTTTGGAACAAACGCCTCTAATAACTATTTTGTCCTCACACTTTTAACGTCAATTATAAACGCCGTTGTATGTCTATAAAAACACCTCAAAATTTGCAGCGTTTGTTATTATAAACACCGTTAAAATTCTCGACACTATTTTTTGCGGCCCTTTTTGCGACGATTTTGTTAAACGCCACTAAAAAAAATGCCGCTAAATCTCTACAAAAACACCACTAGTATCCTGTTCTCCTGTAGTAGTGAGAATAATCTAACTACCTTTATATCAACATAACAATCCAAAATAAATAAATAAATAAATTTCTAAGCAAGCCATTCTTTCTACACTGCATATATAATATTAACTTTATTTGGACCTTCCAAATTGAAATTATTGGCTCCACTACTTGTCAAGACTATGATTGATGCAATTTAACAAAGAAAAATTCTGCCCATATCACATGCAATTGTTTCTCCATTTGAAAGAGACATAGAAATTTATGAGAAGATCAATAAATTAAAAAACAAAACAACTAAATCAATCTAGATTAGAAGTGCAAGAATCATTCAAATCATCTGCCTTAATGATATTGCAGGATGGTTAAGCAAAAGTAGATATGCCTAAATCAATGCTTAAATAGGATTCAACTCTAAGGAATCCAAGGTTCCACAAAACTAACTCAGACATCACCAAATACAACTAATTTTAAGGGAATTTTGGCGGAAATTTTCAATGTCATATATTTATATTTTATTCTTAAACAAAAAAAGCAAACAAAATAAGAAAATCATCCTAAAATAGGAAAAAATTTTGAAAAAAAAAATTAGTTGCTCGAGTTTCAGTTATTACATTGCAAGCAATGATTTATCTTTTGTTTTACGAATTATGGTAGAGAGGAAGATTATTATAGTGTATCAAATAATTATTCATTTTACATTACAATGTTTCTGATTTTTAAAAATAGGAAAAATTTGATTTTACACCCAAATTTATTGCACCATTAGTTTTTTATAACTCTTTCTAGTATAGATATTAATTTTCTTACAAAAAACGTTTTAATATATTAAATTTATAAACTTACCCTTTCAATTAATCAAATAAATACAGATATTAGTTATTGTGCAACTAATTTCCTTTTATACTTGTTAGTAATAAAAAATTAAATATAGAAAGTTAAAAAAATTACTACAATTTTTGCACTTCAATTATGCTTGTAATTTTTCTTTTCTTTTTCATTTCACATACTTTTTTATTTAATAAGAATTAAAAAGTTATATAGT
>JBBYHM010389822.1:1343-14689 GCA_038381775.1 Adansonia rubrostipa | reverse complement strand
AAGCCTGACAGAAGTCTTCCATCTCATTTTCTGATGCTTTCACATGCGTTTTCCTTTACATCTATTCTCTGGAATAGTTTTTTTTTTTTTCCTTCAAAAAAACTTTAGAGACATAGGCTGAATGCTTAGAGAACTATTCTCATATCGTTTTTTACTGGACCTGAGCCATTTAGGCTGGTCACACAAACCTGAAAGCTAAGGGGCATAATGAACACAACAAATCAGAAGGTGCTGCGCCTATGTAATTTATCCCCACTAAAGAATGATTGCAGATTTCTTCTGATTCAACTTTGTTCATTAGATAATATGGAAGTTCATTTCTGTGTTCATATTCCAGTCGTTCACTTCTTTGGAAGTTTTTTTTTTTTTTTGGGAATGCTGAAACAAGATTTTCAGTTGTTATCAAGTAGTCTCGTTCTTAATGGTCATTTTTCTTTGTGAGTTATATGATGTGAGTTGTCGTTTAATGGGTGATTATTATTCATCTTGGTATTATGTCCTTCGCAGATTTGTTACTATATATTACTAGTAAGATTTCTTTAATTTGGTCCTAGTAAGATTTCTTTCAACTTGAAATTTTAGGTATTTTCTACTCTGGTTTTCATGGTATTCCATATGCATATGTACTTCCTTCTGTTGCAACAGTGACTCACTATTCAATGAGCTATGCACCAAACGGGACTGGAGGGAAGTTTCAGAATCACAAGGTTCATCTCTTTTTATCGTGCTTTATCTGTAATGCTGGCTGACTAATGCAAAAAATTGTTTACTGCTAAGTAATATATATTAATTTGTTGTTTTAATTTGGCATCTACATGGAGGACAGTAATATATCATTTCGGATGATATTTGCAGACACAAAGAATAGTTCTTTAATAACTCATTTCTGCCAAATTGTATCATACTTTTTCTTTAAGTACACATGTCTGACACTTATGTCCGACACATTTTACAGACATAGGTATGTGGATATGACCCTCTATACAGTTTAAAACTAATTATACCTCTGTCAGAAACTTACTTGTAGATGACACTCACACCCGACTCTAAGTAACATAGATAACTGCTATTCTAAATTAAAGGACTCCTGCTGCATGTGTATACTGTAGTTAAATAGATCTTACTTGACAGATGCTTTTCGTATGTCTATCCAGGAGGATCGTAACAACTCTGTCACGATTGGTGTTTCAGACGAGCATATTGGTCTGGTTCTTGGTCGTGGTGGAAGGAATATAATAGAAATTAGCCAGGTTTATAAATGATACACAGGTATCATTTGATTGCGTAATTTTGCTTATGTCATGAATTTGAGTTCTTTATCATTGCAGCTAAGCGGGGCCAGGATAAAAATATCGAATCGAGGCGATTTCATGTCTGGAACAACTGACAGGTATAAAAATCCTTTTGCTGATCTTACTAGCTAAGCATCGAGTTCTGAGGTAATTTTTTTTTCCTGAAGTATCGTTTACCTCATGTTTGCAGGAAAGTCACAATCACAGGATCCCAGCGAGCAATCCGTCAAGCTGAGTCCATGATAATACAAAAGGTAGCAAATGCCACCGAGAGGGTGATGGATTAGTTTTCCTGCTATCAGAATCATTCTTGTTGGTTCTTTTGATGAAACGCTTACGACTTCCTTATATTCTTCGACTGAAAATATCCGCATTCATTGGCATACTATAAGTTGATAAAGCCGAGAGTACGATTGTAGCCAGCAAGAACGGGAAATTTTTATCAAGCAGGGCTAGTATCAGATATTCTTCGGAACATGCAGACTAATTTTATTGATTTTTTTTTTTTTTTTAAAAAGGAGGCAAAAAGTATTATCATTTCTTGACTGAGAATCCGAAATAGCATAATTTCCTTTGGCTATATGATTCTAATAAATGCATATTTTCTTAATTATTAACTATATTTAATATTTATTTAACATTAAAGTTAGTGCTTAAATATTCAAAAAAAAAATCAAACCAATTGGTGAACCGATTGGATTAGAATCCGAAGTTGACAATTTCGACGTTCGGTAATTTTTTTTTTTCAGAATCAAATTTTTTAACCTTGGATAAATTCTATAAATTCTATGCATAGAAGGCATTAGGGGTGTCGTGAAAATTGGTACTTTCTCAAGTTTGAGTTAAGCTTTGATTAAAAACTCGAGTCCTGAAGCGCTGATAGAGTTCCATTGAGCTTCATTTTTCACGCTCAGGTACGGCTCAAAAATTCGGTTGAACTCAATGAAATTGTAGATGTGGACATTAGGCATTATATTTTCGTCATTGATTTATGTATACATATTAAACATATTAAAATGCATTAAAAACTAAAGGTTTGCGAGGTTTTTGAAAATGGTTTGAGCTCAAGTTCAGTTAAAGTGTTTATGGATCGGGTTATTCGTGTTTAAGTCAAAAGATTCACTCATATTTGAGAGGATTTGAGCAACAATACTAGGCTCAAAACATAAGCTTAGGCAAAAAATTAGGTTCCCTTAAAAATAAGTTAAGTTTTAGCTTTCATTTTTAAGACCTAAACCTAGCATGATCCAACTTATTTTACAATTATATAAGATATATTAATTTTATCATATAAAAAATACATATATATAATATAAAAGAATATGTTAAGTTATTTGAATTTTGACACTATATAAAAGAAAATAATAAAAGATTAAATTTTTTAAAAAATAATATGAGTTATCATAAGCAGGCTTAAATTATTCATTTACAAAATAGAATCAATGGTAGCTTAGCTTTATTAATCTTTCATATATAAAGGTGTCGTGGATCAGATCAGACTTAAGTATAATTTTTTAATATTTTTATATTTGCTCAAGTTTGACCAATCAAATATGGATTTCAAATTTTACTCAAGCCTATTCACATTTATAAATAGATAATTCAAACCCGTTTAGATCCGATTATATTATTTTTTTAGTTTATTTTTTAAAAAATTTAATATTTAGTAATTTAATATTTTTTATTAAGTTTAACTTAACATTTTTTTAATGTTTACACTATAATATTATAAATATATTCTTTATATGATAAAATTAAATCATATATAAAAATAATATATATTATATAATTGTAAAAAAGGCAAAGCCAAACCAAGCTCGAGCCTTGAAAGTGAAAGTTAAGGTCCAATCCATTTTTTAAAAGCTCCTAATTTATTTTTGCCTGTTTTTGGTTTTCGAACCTAATATTTTTGCCCAGACCCTATCAAATATCAAGTAAATTACCCGACCCATGAACACCTCTAATATATGCACACATATGTGTATTTTAGGTGATTATGAACCAGGCCACGGCAAAAAATTTTTAAATTTTTTTGTAAAGCGCGAATCGGGCAAAACTAAAAAGTTTGAAGAAAATACTAATAAAAATTCAAAATTATTCTTAATATTAATATTACTTTATATTTTTTATAATTAAATTTAAATAATTGCTTAAGTTGATCGATTTGGTCAATTTAAGTGATTTCAAGTTTTAAAACATAAATTTTTTACATCATTATATAAAAATAATTGTATATTATATATTAGATAAATATAATATAAATGATATATTATATTACATTATATTATATAATTTTAAGATATTAAATAAATAAAATGTTTACATTATATAATTAAAAAAAAATCAGTTTACTTGATCTATTCAATTATCAATTTTAAAAAATTAATCATAGACGAAACTAACTAAATAAACTAATTTTTAAATTAATTTTTTTAAATCAAATAAATTAAATTAATTTAATTTAATTTAAACAATACGATGGATTAAGTCAGTTCAAACCAATTAATATTAGCCTTGCCTTTGCTTGAATTGAAGCACTATATCACTGCGGGTAAGTAGGGCCAAGATAAAAATAGTGGATCGAGCCAATTGTAGGTTTGAAATAGCAAATAGGTATAATAATTTTATTAATAAATTATTAAATATCAAAACAAATATATCAAATAATATTTTGTATTTTTTTTATTATTCATGTATTTATTTTTAATTAATTCATGTTAATGTTATAATATAAAAAAAAAGTACGACATGTTTAATAAACACAAATTAATATAATATTATATTTCAACATGAGTAGTACAATTAACATTAACACGTTTAATACATTTATTATATTTATACTTATAATTTTAACATATTTAATTATCTATGTCATGCTCATTTTTACATAGATGACACAATAAAAATACAAAATATGACATGTATAAATAAATTGTTAGATCTATTTATATGTTTATATTTATTTTATGTGGTTTAAATTTGGATTTAAAAATTCATATATCTATATTATATTTGAATATTTTAACATATCATAATTATATCTAAGGTATTATATACTCATAGAAATTTAAAAACGTTAATAATTTATGTTATATATATTTTTATATGTTTATGTATCTATATCATATTTATATTTATATTATTTTTATATAATATTAAATTTTAATTTTTTTATATCGTATTCATATCATACGATTATATCATTCCGTTCCCATATTGTCTGGAAGTTGAAGACAAAATGCAACCTTCTGTTTTTCCGCCGTCGTTAACAAAGTTTTGCTAGGTTTAAACGTTTTCAATACCTTAAGAAATCACACACACACGCGCGCACACATAGACACACATATAATATATATATATATATATAATCGTTTTCCACGAACTCATGCCTAAGCTGCAAACTTGAACCTGAACATGTAACCATTCTGGATCACGATAATGAGTGGAGCCTGTAACCTTTACCACTTTATAGTCATTTAGTTTAGGGCCAAACCCAAAACCAATAACAATATAGCGACAGTTATCCTATTCTCGTAATTAAAATCACCACCGATCATTGAATTAAATATAACAAGATACGTATTAAAGATCTTTTTGGATAGATTGAGATTAGTTTGGTAAAATTAAATACAGTAATAACAGTAAGAACAGTTACTGTAGTGATGATATTAGATATTGTAGTAGTAAGATTAAAATCTGTGATAAAATAATTATTTGGATTCAATTGTGTATTAAAAATATATAAAATAATAATTTTAGTTTATTTGATTGGTATGAAATTACTAAATAAAAAATAATTAAAATTATATATATGTAAAATAATAATTTTATTAGTAAATAACTAATAAAAACATAGCAAATAATATTTTATATTTATTTTATATTATTCATGAAATTTTAATATTAATCAATTCATATTAATTTTATAATAATAAATTTTATATATTTTTAGATTATTATATAAAAAGTAAAATTTATATACTTATTATAAAATAAATAAATTTTATTGTATATTTATTTAATATATAATAATCCAACTCAAAATTTATTATGTATTAAAAAAACCAAAATGGGTTAAAAAAATAGCAAAAGTTGGACGGCCTTTTACGTGGGAAATAGGGAGGGCAGCACGATTGGTTTACTTCACCTTGCCGCCATCGATGTTATCTAAACAAATTTTACTGATCAGTGCGAAGGAATATACCTTAAAATTCCATCACATCATTTGTTCAGTGGCAGTCAAATAAAGCTTAAACTTATTAAAATCATATTAGTACCGACAACAATCTAAATCAGTATTATCTAATGATAGATTATCTCGATTTTAATTTTTTCGATTTTAATTCGTTATAAAAATATTTTAGATATGTATTTTGGACATAGGATTTTGATCCAAATAAAATAAGTTTCTGCTTGAACAAATTAATCTATTGCAAGAACCAACTATAAACGCTTGTTATGGTTCTCCGTATATCTACATATTAGTTGACGTGAAAAGCTAGGTGCTAGGATCGTTGCCTCTACGATATTGCTTGAAATACTGACGAGAATATCACTGTTTTTAGCAAAACAATTCAGATTCATGACGATTAAAGTAAGAGCGTTCAATGGAATTGAACAATGATTTGTTGACACACTTGAATTTGAATCGAACGAGGCTCTTCACCATCAATCTATTTCTGTTTGGATCTCGACAGGAACCCTAAAACTATGTGAAACCTGCTGCTCTTTCGACATCGTTCGGTTAATTTTGAATCAAAGAAATAATAGAGTTTTGCTACAATTATAAGATTTCAAAACCCTAATACGTGAGATCTATATCTATTTATATCTATACTCTATATATATATATATATTATACTGTGAGTGATTAAGTTTGATATTACTCTCAACTCATTAAATTAAGGTGAGTTAACTCATTAAACTTAAGTGAGTTTATTTTTTTATAATAAAATAAAAACTATCTATTAATTAGAGTTTTTTTTTAAATCAATTTTTATTCTCATTTTTTTAAACCACCTCATAGTGGATGTGCTATAATCTAGTAGTAAAAATGCGACCTAATTTTTTAAGAGATGAGATAGTTTTTTAGAAAACTATTTTTATGAAATTAAAATACATAAATATCATTAAAATTATATTATTATTTTTGTTGTTTTTTCTCAAAATTGAGTTGATGTTACTTAACTCAGTAACATCAAACTCAGTCAAGGATTTTATGTATGTATAGATATATAAGAAACCAATTCAATTAAAATTAAATAATAAACTATTAAATAAATATAAATTAAAAATATTTATTTTTACTTAGAAATAAAATGTATTTATCTAATTTTAAAAAATTACTCGCCTATGTGCTTAAAAGATTTATTCACTTTTATTCATGTATTACTATTTTTTCTAAAGCGCATAAAAATTTTATAAACGTTAACACAACTAAAAAAAATATCAAAACATTGAAATAAAAATAACAAAAATGCTAAAACCATTACTTATATCTTTTAACATCAAACTTAGTTAATTAATTGTATTTCATATGTAAATATTTATAAGAAACTATCCACTCATCTTTCTGTATAAAAATATTTACCCACTTTAAAAATGCGATAATACTTTTTCTTTGTATATTAATTTCCTTAAAGTATCTTTTTTTTTTCAGAGTGTTCAATTATATATATATATATATATATATATGGGTTAGATAAAAATAAATATATAAATAAAAAATAATAATGAATCTGTATTATATATAATGAAAATAATTTAGTGTCATTCTCAACTCACTAAACTCAAATGAATTTGTATTTTTCTATAACAAAATAAAAAATTACCCATTACTTACAATTTTTTTAAAAAATAAAAATTTATTCATATTTTTTTAACCACTCATATAGTAAGTGCACTATAATTTAGTGTATTATATATGTAAAAAATAATAATCCTCTATTATTTAATAGGATGATTATCTTATGGAAAAAAAAAACTCATGAACGTGGAAAAAATATTATTTAGATAATTATCTTATACATCAGTAATTAAAAAATTTTACATGTGAATTCATGAATACCATGTGTCTTATTTATTATTATTATTTTTTAAATATACTTTATTAAACATATGTCACTCTACTAATTGTATCTTTAAAATTTTTTTATCATCGATTAATAAGATAATTATCGTATTTAATATATCTATAGTATAAAAGGGTAGCTGGTTGTAAAAGGTTTACTCGATTGGGTAGAGTTTTATTTGACGCCAACTTCTTTTTCTTATTACGAGGAGTGTTTGATATTCACACAATTGAAATTATAATCAAATAATAACAATAATAATAATAATAATAATAATAATTAATTGAGTGAAGCTGCTTCGGTTGGGATTTGTTTTAGGAGCTTACACTAATATTTTTATATTTTATAATTAAATTTAAATATAATAAAATTTTTTATACTAAATAATAATTTGAATGGATCTTAATTATTGAAAACATTGCGTAAAGCTCAATTTGTAAAAGTTGGTCTATCATCTCTAACTCTTCAATTTCACAATGTTAGTAGAAAATTATATAAGTTGACAAAAATACTTATAAGTTTACTACAATTTATCCCACCCTGAGCGATAAAAATGTGTTTTTTTTTTAAATTATATATTTTAAAAAAAATATTAATTTAAAAACAAATGAATAGTTTTTTTTTATGAATTAGTATTTTTTTAAGAATTAAAAAAATTAAAAAGGGTATATAAATTTTTTAATGGATTGTTTATCTTTTTAAAATTAAAAAATTTAAATATCTCAAATTTTATTTAGTATTATAACTTTCATTATACTTTTTATATGAATTTCTTACTGAGCTGATGTTATCACTTAGGTCAAATTCGAATTGAGATGCGACTCGAATTACTTTTAAAACTTCTGCCTAAATACCTTTTTAATTTAACTCAACCTGATTCAAATCAAATCTACGAGACAGGTTACTCAATCTATAAATAAGTTTACTCATGACACCTATTAATCAAGAGCTTTATAATCTAGTATAATATGCGCACCCATGTAACATGGAAGAAAAAATGATTTAGACATATTATAATTTTTTAAAATAAGTGGGTAGTTTTAAAAATAAATTGAAAGGTTTTTTTTTAAATAAGTGGGTCCTTTTTAAAAATAAATGGGAAGTTTTTTTTCAATAAGTGGGTAATTTTTTAAAAATATTTTTTTCAAAATAAAAATTTTAAAAATAATTATATTCATTTTTTATTGTTTGATCTCATAAATTTATAGGATTTTGTGTAAATTTATCAAATTGCTGTCACTTGACTCGCAACACTGAACTTAGTCAATGCTTTTATAATTAGTATATATATACTATTACGGTATGTTTGGATTTGAGATTTTAAAGAGAGAATTTGTTTGTAAAAAGATTTTTAAAATTCTAAAATGAAATTTTAGATAGCTCACATTTCCTTTCTAAATTCCACCTCCATAGTGCATATTTTTCTTATTTTATTTTTATTCAAATTTTTTTAAAAAATATTTTTCTAAATAATATAATTACAAATGCTAATATTTTGAACTGATAAATTTTAAAATATTAGTATTTTAAAATTTTTTAAAATTTTAAAATATTATTCATCCAAACACACTTTTAATAGATTTATTAACTGGATTAGTTTCATAAGTTAAGCGATACAAACAAATTCTAATAATATGTATACTATTAATAAATTTCCTAATTAAATTTGATGTCATAAGTTAATTGACTACAACTTAGTTAAAAATATATAAAAAAATCTTAATAAAGTTATTATAATAAATATCAAATTAAAAGTTTTTTTGTTGTTTCAGTTCATAATTATTTATTTATTTTATTTAAAAAACTATTCACTTTTTATTAAAAAATATTATTAATAATTCTTTGACTAAATTTGATATCACGAGTTAAATGAGATTAATTTAATTAAAAAATTTACAAAATATGCTAATATAATTATTAGAATGAATATAAAATTAAAAGTTTTTTGTCATTTTAGTTGATAATTATTTATCTATTTTTTAACTTGAAAAACCTCACTTTTTATTAGGAAAAAAAATTAACCACCATCTACAAAAAAATCTCACTTTTTTATTTGAAAAAATTACTACTCATTTTAATTTATTATTTATTAAAAATTTTAAAAAATTTTATTGACTTTTATAAATGTGTCAAATTCTAGATTTTTAAAAAAGATCTTAAAAAAACTATGCATGCGTGATGTCGGATGAAATGTTTATAACAAGAAAGAGTAAGAAAGAATGAAACGACGTGTCGCTTTAAATCCGAGCCGATCGAAAATTTCAAAATTCATTTTAGTTTTTAGGGTTTAAAGTTTTTTATTCTTACATTGTCACGCTCTTTCTTCAGTCCACGGCATCTGTTGGCAATAAAAATAAAATCTAAAATAAATTTATTTTATTTAAAATTAAAAATATTTTTATGTTTATTTAAATTTATATATAAAAATAAATTTATTTTTATTTTAAATTTATATATATAAATAAATTTTTTTCCTTACACCAACCTTTTTTTTTAAAAAAAATATTGGAAATAAAAATTTATTGTTTTAATTTTAAAAATATTTATTTTAAAATTTTGCTAACAAAATTAATAAAATGGCAATGTAGAAAAAAAAATCATTTTATTCTGTTGGTTTTTTGGAGGAAAAAAATCCCAACTATAAATTATATACAATTCGTTTGTATCCAGTCTAACCCTATTGAAGAAGCACGAATCCTCCAAAACCCTGACGATGAGCATTTATATGAGTCGATTATTTCCAAGATCTAATTCCAGTTTTTTGTTAAGCAGTGGAAATGCCTTAAAAGCTGATGTTCTTCGCATAAGGGAACAAATGATGCTGGTGGATGCAGGAATTGGGAGGCCCAGATTTTGTAACGAAGACGAGACGATAGGATCGGGAGCGGCGACCAACCGGTTCGAGAATAAGGTTGGATATCTGGACAAGCGAGCTGGTGGCGGCGAATCGCTGCTGAAAAAGCGGATTTTGGAGAGATTCTTCGTCGATGTGGTGGCCGGTGATTCGTTGATGCGAGAGCGAGCAGCCGCTAGGTTTAATGCTTTGTTGGGATCGGGATCGCTGGATGTGGTGGCTGGTGAGCCGACTCTTATTAATCCGCAAAGATTCAGACAAAACCTAGTTTGGTTGGAGCTGAATAAACTATGGCGAGCTAATTCAAAGGTCAAAGGCTTTTTTGTCGAGAAAGTAAGAGGAGGTTATTCGGTAGCTATAGCAGGTTTCATTGCTTTTCTTCCATCAAGTCGTTTCGGTAACAGGAGAAACAGAAAGATGTCAACTGATCGATTCATAATTGACCGCATTAACCCCAAAAGGAGGAATATTGTGGTGTTCTAAGTATTCGGTATTTCATCTACATTTGGTGTTTTCAAAGGTTATCTTAGGATTGAAGAACTAGGTTTTAAATACCTATGTTATTTTCAGTTTCTTGTAGCTTTAAAATGATTGCTTTTGATAAATTGAGAAATATTAAGACTTGATTATTGAGATTCGAGAATAATTTTGACTGAGGTTTTCATATTTGTTCTTGAATGTTTGTTTTAAGATTATTAAATTCCTTCTTCATCAAGAAGGAACAAGTAGGGAGCTGCCTGCCATATCTAAGGCAGACATCCATTTTTTAGCTAATCAATTACTAATAATATTTTCTTTGTTGAATTATTAGCTTATATAATAGTAATAGTAATACATCATTAGAAGCCGATTCCGGTGCATGTGAGACTATGAGATGCCATACAGATAGAAGTTGCCTGGCCAGATATTTAGTCTACTTTTACAAGATTCTTAGAAGCAGCCAATTTACAAGAGGGAGGTTCTGGGTAAGAGCTGGCTTGGCAAGGGGAAATGTGGTGAAGTAATAGTCGGTGAATGCAATACCAGATATTGCAATAGACCTTTGATTGGTTTTCAATCACAGCATTGCTAGTATGAAGGTATTCCTTAGATTGATATTTGATATTGTGTTTAATGTTTGAATATTAGCTGAAGTTTTACGAGCCAATTTCTGGTCTTCAAATTTCTTACTGTTTTATGCTTGCGGGAGTGGTTTACTTTTTATGAAAAGTAGTGATGTGGGGTGCTGGGGGATGGTTTGAAGGTGAACAAAATCCATCCAAACACCTGTTGGTCTAACTTTTCTTAATCCCCTTCAATCAGGA
The DNA here is from genome assembly GCA_038381775.1 of Adansonia rubrostipa. NCBI lineage: Eukaryota > Viridiplantae > Streptophyta > Magnoliopsida > Malvales > Malvaceae > Adansonia > Adansonia rubrostipa. The sequence continues at coordinate 3,168 of JBBYHM010389822.1, read as the reverse complement.
CGATTTGAGTATTTTGCTTGATGGTTTCCGTTTTACCTCTCAATATTTATTTTAAAAACTAACTTAAGGTGCAATGGTAATGGTGTATAAGCACATTGTTTCACTCTCTTCTGCACTCAAAACAAAGTAAGGAAGAGTATCTTTGTAATCCCAACTTTCCATTTGCTTTCTCTGTTTTACCTTCAAACCTTGCTACATACTCTTGGTGGTTAAATGAGAACAGAGAAAATGTTCCCAAAACTAAAGGGATTCATTTTTGCTGCCGTTCTAGTATCTTCTTCTTCAGGTGTGTAAGTATAAATTTTTGGCGTTTGCATTTATTGAGGTTCCGTTTTGTTGATGTATCAATGGCCTTCATTATAACGGATACATGTGAGATTATAGATGTTGTTCTCTCATTGTGCATAGAAATTTGAAGTTTTGATGTCTCATTTGCCTGAGAAGAAATGGAGCTTCATGTGTAAATGTAGCAACAGGACTGAAAAGTTCAGACACTACAGAATATATTTATTGAGTTTTAAAATGTATCTGGAAAGAAAGTAATGAAGGATGTAAAGAAGTGCTTGAGGATTATATTATTTAAGATATTCAGGTTTGCTGCTTCTTTTTGGTAATTGTAATATGCATATATTTATGCATACATAAATACACTTATTTACATACATACATATACGCACACATGTGGACATATATGTTTATGTATTCAAGGGTATTTGCTTATTTTCTAAGTATTTGGGTATTAGAGCTATATATGGTGTTTTCAAATTTATGTTAGGCTTTAAGCTTTAGCTTTTGGGTACCTATGTTGTTTTCAGTTTCAACTAGCTTCTAAGTATTGCTTTTGATTATTTGAGAATTAATATTAATACTTGATTATTTTGATTTGAGATTGGAGAATTTGATGAGATTTTTTTTTTTTCCCTTTAATGCTTGTTTTAAGATCATTTGTTCTTTGTTAGGAAGGAAAACAACAGATATTTGCCATACCTAATGCAATATCCACTTTTTCGCAAAAATATTTGGAGGAATCCTGCGTACACATCACTAGCAACAGGTTTTTTGTTCACTGATCCAGCTAATATAATGCATCATTCAAAGCCTGGTCTGATGCATATGAGTTCCTTGTATATAGCTACGCTGACTGGTCATACATTTAGTGCCCCTTTACAAGAGTCTTACAAGTGGCTGATTTACAAAGTTTCTAAGTTTTGGTAGTACTGAATTAGTAATGCTCTTACAAGCGGGTTTGGGAGAGGGAAATAAGTTATAGGAACATTCATCAAAGGCAATACCAGATATTGCATCCAATAGCAAGCCAGTGTTTGTCATGATCCTCCGATCTTTTCTCTTTTTGTTTTCTCTTCTCAAGGATTTGGCGGGTGGGAGGGGAGGATTATGGTAGTTTGGCGTTTGGGGGTTATTTTGAGATATTACAGGAACTAGAGATCCTTATTCTTTCCGGTGTTTCATTTTTGTGGTAATAATCACCGCTGCTTCTCTCTTTTTGGTCATCATTTGCATATCTAGAATGAATATGTGCATAAACAACAAATGCATAGTTTGCAAGGTCGGCTTTTTGTAACATAATTGAATGTCATTTTTTTTAATTCTAGGGCAGCAGTTCGTCTTTCATTATTTGAAATGGAAAATAAGATATGATTGTGGTGCACTTATTAATAATTCGTGTTATATAGATCTTGACATGCTTGTGTATTCGTGTTCACGTTATTATTTCGTGTCATATCGTGAGTTCGTCTTTCATTATTTGAAATGGAAAATAAGATATGATTGTGGTGCACTTATTAATAATTCGTGTTATATAGAT
>JBBYHM010389811.1:0-14692 GCA_038381775.1 Adansonia rubrostipa | reverse complement strand
AGTTACTCAAAATAAAATTTTTGAAAACCATTGCCTTATTGAGGGGGAGTTATTTTTCGTTAATCTTAAAATTAAGCAAATTTATCTTAAGTTTTGTTATATCAAAAAAGGGGAGATTGTTAACCTTAATTTCAGTTTTGATATAACAAACAACTTAAGTTAAATTAATACTCAACTTTGTATTTATGTTTAAATTCAAAAGCATTTTAAAAAATACTAAGTTTGTAATTTTTCAAAAATTATAAGCTCTAAAATGTATATTTATACTCAGAATAATTTTTTAGATTTGTTTGAGTCAACAAAAATCATTTCACAAACATCTTTGAAGGTTGGTATTGATAAAAAGAACAAATGTATTGATATTATGCTTAAAAACCCTCAAATGTATCGATACAAGTGTATATATATATCGATACAGCCTGCTTAGTATTGATACTTATTGCATGTGTATCGGTACAAGGCTTGTAGTAGCCAAGGTTTGAATGAAACCCTCAAATATATTGATACAAGTGTGTATGTATTGATATAGCCTGTTTAGTATCGATACTCACCTTATGTGTATCGATACAAGGCTTTGCAATAGCCAAGGTTTGGCAATAGCCAAGGTTTGGCTGAAACCATCAAATGTATTAATATAATAGTATCTGTATCAATACAGTTTGCTTAGTATCAATACTCAGATCTTTATATCGATGCAACAAGCTATAACAGTCACTTTTTTTATTTTTGTATCGATATTATTGGTATTGTATCGATACTATAGCGTGGGACTGAACAGAAACAAGCATTTATGAAGGCTACAATGGCTCTCCAACCACCACATTAAATGCCCAATATCTATGAATCAATTTCTAGCCATAAATAGAGGTTCCAAATAGCTAAAAAATTATAGATACAAATTTTATTGAATCATTGAATAGCAAAAGCTCAAAATCATCCAATTCTTTATTTCTACTTGTATCAAATTTATACTCTTCAAGCCTATTTGTATCTCATTCATTTTGTACTTAAGGTCCAACAAACATCTTCCTACTAGATGTTTAATTTGTTTGTAAAATACTTCATTCATATCATAAAAGTGGTTGAGTGAAAGTTAGTGAAAATATTTAAGAGTTTAAGGTAAAATTCTTAAAGGAATTGAAAAGCTTTATCTAAGCCTTAAAAAATAGTAGTGTAAGGTTATACCTTAGCCTTAAAGGTAACAATTTGGTTAGTAAATTGTGGGAATCACTTTGGTAAGAAAGTACTAAGAAGAGAGGATATAGGTGCTGAATTAAAAGACTGAACCTCTATACATTGATTGTTGGTTTTTCTCTTCCTTATCTTATTTTTAATTTTCAATTTACTTTAAATTGTTCAAGTTTTTATAGAACCAATTCATCCCCTCTTGGTTTAATGTCTCCTTTGAAGCTAACAATTTGTAACTTAGAAGGGAGACCATCGAATGAATTGTTTATCTAACTAGTCTTAGATGGCCACTACGAAGTGGCTAACACTTAAAGTCATCACTAAGTATTTGGGCTAGGCATGATCAGATGCTTATTAAAACTGACACTCAAAGTTATGAAGTTAGAGGCAACAATTCCATGGTTTGCATGGTTCAGGGATTCGATGGTTGGTTTTCAAGAGTTGGTTCATGCAAAGAGGTATGAACCTCTCTACAATGCCTGAAATTAATAGCTTTCAAGCCATGTCCTATGTTGGTTTTAGTTTTCTCGATTTTTACTTGCCATCATTTAATATAAGCCCCTTTTATTGCATGAATTTATGTAAAACAAGTTCAGGTTTAAGGTAAATTTTGAATCTTGAATGCCTCAGAGAGGTGGGGAAATAGGGATTTTTAGCTAAAATGTTCTCCAAAATTCATTTTTGAGAACGAGATATTTCATGTCAATAACTAGAGAGACATCAATGTAAAGCATTACCTTCGTGACTTTTAGAAAATGATTTTGAAAATATGAATGAAACATGACCATCACAAAAGAATCATGTTAGTAAGATGATAAAATGATATAATGTAGTAAAGATAAATGCTAGAGAATAATAAAAGGGAAAGAAAAAGGGTAATTAAAATATATCTCATAATTGTTATTGGTTATTTAGAAATAACTAAGTTAACAATTTTGAGATATGCTTGGATCCATTGATTAATTGAGGCATCAAAACCGGCTTAAATTTTGTAAAAGCCTAAAGAGGTCCAGGGGAGAGAAAATTTTATTTTTGTGTCAAATTTTGAAAACTGGGACTGAAGTATCCTTATGAAAGTGAGGCTAAATTATCCCTATGGATGAAATCTTTGATTATTTTTGGATAAACAAGCTTAAAGGACTTGAACTGATAATAGTTCAAAATTTTCTTGATAAAGTGACACCTTGATAATTTTGTAGGTGGTTTTTAAGTCAAAAGAAATTGATAAAATATAGGTGATAAAAGAAAGATTGATTATGCCTTGATTCAAGCCCACAAGGGTTGACATATTTTTTTTACTTGACAAGGTCAATTGAGATCACATGAAGCCATTTGAATGCCTCGGAGTAGGATTTGGAGAAAATCAACTAATCTTGACCAATGTTGAAAATAGGGGATGGCATCGCTGTCCAATGCTATTCCCTTCTTTTATTTTATTTTAGGTAAATTTGTAGGTTGTAGGGTAGGCTAAGGTACCATTAGAAAGGAAACTTGATAGTGGTTAATGTAAAAATAGTCCAAAAACCCAAAAAATCACTTTCCTAGTGGAAATAATTTTTGAAATTGAATCTAATGGTGATGCTAATAGCATGTGCAGGGTAAAGTGTGTAGCAAATTTAAAAAATCATTCTTGACTCATACAGAATTGTTAAATCATAGACAATAACTTTCAAGAAATGATATTTCAAAAACTTGTAAGGAAAAATATTTTAAAAACTCAAATAAATCATTTGGTAGGCTGAAATGGCCCAAACAAAATGCTAATCATTGATTCCAAGGGTTTTAGATAGCCTTAACTCGAAAGACTATAACTCCCTTATTTGGAATAATAGAAAGTCAAATGAGATACTATTGGCAAGGTAATTCAATTTCATTTTAGGGAAAAATATCAAAGATTTCAAAAAAATATATTTTAAGGTTTGTATTTGATTTTTCAAGCCATGACTGTAGTGTTGTTAGGGCAAAAACTAGGGATTTTTAGTTTCTTCAAGCTTCTTACGACTAAACTTGGGCTTTGGACATCCAAATGTCTGTGATCAAAGAGAATAAGTAAGATGGGTTTCATGAGCTCATTTACACAATCCCAAAGTAGCTTGGGATGATGAAATAGCCCATTGAGCATGTCATAAACACAAGGCCTGTAGCCAAAAGAGTAAGGTACAAATAATCTAGAATAATAACAGAGGCATTTTATTTTTGAAACAAAACATTTGGCCTTAGTAACCCTTGAATCCAAACATGAAAAACCTGAATTTTCCTAAAAATTAGATGATCAATGAATAAACAACTTAAGTCCATGTCAATCACCATTTATTAAGGCTAACATGGCCCTAACTTGGAAGTCTTGGAAAAAATAGATTTTTGACAAGCAACAAAAAAGCATATTGAAAAGCATATGATGAACTATATATGATGTTTACGACAAATAAACATAGAAAACATGTTTAAGCAAAGAAAGATAACATTTTGGTATGAAAAAGATGGCAAAATGCAAGAAAATGATTAAGAAGATGCTTGAAGATACTCAAATATGTTTATGCAGACAACATGGCATGGGTATGGAAAAAAATATTTTCATGACATGAATATGTGCTAGAAATTTCAATGACAGCATAAAGACATGATTTTTAGGCAAGAAAAATGCTTGAACATGTTAAAATGTGCTTATAGAGGCATAAAACATGATATAAGCATGAAAGATAATGCTTTCATGACATAAACAAAACATGGAAATTTTATGACAGCATAAAAACATTTTTAGGCAAGAAAATGAATAATCATACCAACATAAGTTTATGAAGGCATAAAGCATGATACAAACATAAAAAAATAATGTTTCCATGACATGCATAAGCTGAAAATTTCATGACAACATAAACACATGATTTTTAAGCATGAATTCATGACAAGGCATCAAGAAAAATGCATGGAATCTACAAGGGCTCATGTTGCAAAAGAAGGTCACTAACATGGTAAAAATTATGAAAATGGCAACAAAATAAAGAAACAAGAAAATATACCAACAAGAGCTCTAATAGCCCTTCTTCCCAAAAAATGAAATTTTTCCAAGCAATGATATTGCCTTTGAAGCTTTTTCTTACTTGCTATAAGTTACCAAGAAGAAAAGCAAGCAAAAGTGGCTTAAAATAGTATTTTGGAGGTGTTTCTTTAATATGGTATGGTGAGATACGAAAATAGGAAGTGCTTTAGGTTTTTGTGGCTAAAGAATGTGTTCAAAGTCTGTAAATCCCCTTGAAGTCTACTAAGAATGTTTTGTTATATGGCCATATGAATAGTGAAGACAAAATGCAAAAAATAGAGGCATTTTGGGTTTTGGTGCCAATACCTTAAATGTGGATAAGGTACTATCCGCAGCTGTCATTCGAATCCATTGGCTTGCTTTGCAAAAATAATGGATCAAGGCCACTTTATGCAATTGAAACATGAGAAATTCCAAGGCTACCCTCTAACAAATTGAATTAAGTCATGAAAACATCCCTAGTCATGGCTATTTGGGCTTTAAAAACTATAATTGATCAAATCACATGTTCAATACCGAGGTCTAGTATGAATTTGGATAATTTTTGGTGCCAAAGTCATGATCAAATTTGTACTTCAATGTCATGGTGCAAAGGGCTAAAAATAACACAAATTGGGGAAAATATGGAGGATGTATCGATATAATGATATTGTATCAATATATATAGGTAAAAACATAGAATGTATTGGTAAAATAAAGATTGTATTGATACATTTCCAGAATGTATCGTATACTTACTTATGCATCAATACATTTTGGCCAAAAATCAAATTTTAGCTAAGATATAGTCTTGTATCGATACAATTGGCATGTGTATCAATATATTCTCTTTTTATATTGATAAAAATAGTAAGTTTTTGGAATTTAATGATTTGCAGCGATACCGAAAGGCTTGATGCATAATCATGTAAATATGGATTTTACACACCTTTGGCTCTTCGGATGACTTATTATAGCTAGGAATGATGGATGACTAATTTGTGCTTGCTTAATTGACCTTGATGACACCTCGAATAGTGACCTTTAATGCTTTTTCTTTTAATCTTTTTAATATGATCCCTAGGCATTTCAAACTTTCCCTAAAAACATTTTTGGTTTTGCATCGTGACACCTAATAGTGCTTGGTGATACGACACTTGGCAGTCATCTCTATTTTTTATTTTATTCTATTGCCTTTAATTAATCTCGAGATGCTAGAAATTGGCTCAGGCAAAATGGGGTGTCTACATTAGCCATAATGTTAGAAGTACAATTAGTTGGAAATATTTCGAACTAGATAGGATTGCATGTTTATACTATAAAAGGTCATAAACAAAGTCTTTTTTTTAGATTTAGAAAAGGAGTTATAGTTAGATCATTAACTTACAAGCTAATAAAAGATCCCTTTCATTGTTAATGTAGCAACTGAGCCATATGATTAGAATCTGAGCTTCATTGTAATTCCAATCATTTAATGACTTTGACATGAGACTATCTTAACTATGATCGAAGTATACTCTTACAAATGAACTAAAGCATTGTTCTAGTTGAGACATAATACTAATTGAAAAAAATTCAACATTAGATGTATTAGCATAGGCTTAGTGCAAGTGAGAGATGTTAGCATATGTCCTAAAGCTAGATTTGTCAATTAGATAGGTTAGGTTGGTTTCAGGTCAGGTTAATTTAGGTTGGGTCATTTATATTTTAAACTTTTTTAGTTATTTTTTTTTAGGTCACTTTAGGTCCGTGTCAGTTCATGTTCAAGTTATTTTGTGTTTAGGCCATTTTAGTTACGAGTCATTTTAGTTTTGGGTTAATTGGGTTTAACACTCGGGTTAATCAAGTTTGGGTCATTCTAGATTCGAGTTATTTTAGGTTTGGGTCAATTAGGTTTAATACTTAGGTTAATTTGTTTCAAGTTAATTAGGTTTAACATTTAAATTTATTGCGCTTGATCATTTTAGATTCAAATCATTTTGAGCTAATTATTCGATTCAATTCAGGTGCGAGTCATTTTGGGTTCGAGCCATTTTGGGCTTAAATTATTTTGGATTCTAGTTATTCTAGATTCTAATCATTTCGGGTTTAGGTTGGTCAGTTTTGGGTTTTTAGCTTTTTCTAGTGAAATCTAATTTGGTCAGGTCCAGGTTCGAATAGGTTGGTCGAGTTTTTTGGGTTTGAGTCAGAATTGATAGGTCTACCTAGAGCCATTTGGTGTGAATAAGGCAGATACCATATATAGATATAATATAATAGGATACAAAGTTACGAGATAAAATCTATTAACATTGATGCTTACATTTCTAGCTTCTTTAAATGACATGTCAGATAATGCATTTATTTATATTTTAAATTCAAATAAAGGAGTAAATCTTTATATTAAAATTTTAAAATATTTAAAATTTTATTTTATCAAAGCTTAAATAAATTAAAGATCAAATCTTTCTAAAATTACTATAGATTTAAAATTGTTTTATCCATATATTTAATTTGTTTTACAAGCTTACTTCCAAATCATGCTTTTCTATTTTATCCCCTTTAATTTAATTATAATTTTATTTAACACGTGCTTATGAATATTAATTTTGAAGCATAGATTTTTTTAAATATTAATTTGTAAATATTAAGTAAAAATTTGCAATGTCTAATGCATATCCATGAAATAAATAAAAATATTTGATTATTCAGCTTAAAATTAGAAGAATAAGAAAATTTATATCTATCCTAAAATATAAAAGAAGAAAAGTAAATAACTAATGTGCAAGATTGTTAAATAGAAAAAAGTAAAAGTGAATATCACTTCAAAATTTTTATAAATTTTTGTAAATTTCTAAGGACGTAAAATTTATTTTTATTTGTTGATATAAAAACATACTTACAGATGAAACTTTTATTTATATCTATCATGTATTTTTATAATTTTTAATACTATTTACTGTATATGTGTTTTTAAAATTGTTTTTACGAGATGTCATTTCAACGTTTGAATTTAGGTATGCTGTAAATTTTCAAAGTTTGTGACTCACATGATACACATATTATTTTTCATATATTATTAATTATTATATAATAAAAATTTTTTAATATAATAATATGAATTTTAAATCTAAATGTATAGCCACATAAGAAAACAACTTTTAGAAAAATTATGCCACTTAATATATACAAATTCATATTTAAATATATATATGTATATAAATATTAATAAATATGATTATGGCACAATATATACATATTTTAATAAAAATAAATTAAATTTTATCCATTCAAGTTAATTAAATTTATATATAATTATAACACACAATATATAATTATGATTGTTACATAATTAAAAGTTTTAAATATTTAATAAACATTTTCTTATTTAGATAAATATCTTAGTTTTATAACATATCCATAATTAATTTTTGAAAAAATAAATCTATCACAATTAAAAAAGTAATAGCGATTAATCCAAATGTTACACATGGGATAACTACTCAAAAACTATTAAAAATTGTGATAAGATAATTTATCCAATTTTTTAAAATTGAATTCATTCCCTTTTTTTAAAAAAAAGGTAATGGAGATAAATCCAAATGTTAAACATAAGGCAATTAGATAAGGCCGTAATCTGTTAGAAACTGTGATAAGATAACAAAATCTATCACATTTTTTTGAAACTAAAACATCCAAAACTTTTTTAAAAAAGTAATGGAGATAAATGGAAATGAGCATTCCCACTTGCTTATATAAAGTTTTACTATCCAAATGGTTTTTTAAATGCAATACAAGTAGAAGTCAATGCAAAAATCAATTATTGCTAAAGTGGTAATTCCAAGAAGAAGTAATCATAGGATCTTGCAAATATTTTAAAAATCATTTAATATAGATTTGTTTTATATTGTTTGCCAGCATTATGCCCGGGTTTTTCATCGTGAAAGGGGTGTGTGTGACTTAAAAATGCTTTATGTTCGATCTCAAAAGGAAAGTGTGCTCTTGATTGAGACTCGTCCCTTTTGTGATAGTAAGAGGCTATGATGAGGTATGGATTCTAGACTACTAACAGTGAAGGGGATCATCGAATGAATCACTCATCCAATTGGTCATGGGTGACCACTATGAAATGGCTAATAATTGAAGTCGCCATCAATCATTTGGGCTAGGCATAATCAGGTGCCTGTTGAGACTGATGCTTTAAGTTATGAATCAAAACATCGATTCCAGAGTTTGCATGGTCCAAAGATTTGTTAGTTATGTTTGAGAGTTGGTTACGTAGAAGGAAGTATAAACCCCTTGAGGATGCCTGAAATTGTACCTTTCTAATCATTTCTTAACCTGATTTTGGTTTCCTTGGTTTTGACTAGCTATTATTTTGATATAATCCACTTTTAATCATGAATTAAAGTAAAATGATAAATTTTGGCATTTTAAAGAAAGTTTGGCTGTCATGCACACTTTATAGGGGTAAGTAGCACTAAGATTTCAAATTTAAATGATCTCTGAATTTAATAGTAAAAAATCAGATATTCCATGTCAAGCATTGGGGAGACATTGGCATGGAACATTGCCTTTGCAATTTTTTCTAATAACAATTTTAACACATGAATGCAAGGTGATCATACCAAAGGGAAAAATGTTAGTAAGAATAAAAAAGATAATTTGCATAAAACAAATCACTAAAAACAAAGAAGGAAAAAGGAAGGGCAATCAGCATGTATCTTGTAATTGTCATTGATTATCTTGAAATAACCTAATTGACAATTTTGGAGCTATGTGTGGATCCATTGATTAATTGAGGCATGAAAATCAATTAAAATCTTAACAAGTCTAGAGAAATATGGGAGAGAAAAAAATTTGGTTTTGATAATTTTGAAAAGCGATGTGGGATCCTTTTGAAAATGGGGTTGTGGTATCCCCATGGTTAAAGATTTCAATAATTTTTCGAAGGATGAGCTTGAAGGATTTATCTTGACAAAGGTTAGGGATTTTTTGACAAAAATGACATTTTTGATAATTCTTGATGAAAATAGGTGATTTTCGATAAAAAAATTGATAAAAATAAGGATCATAAATTTTGAAAATTAGTTCATGCCTTGATCCAAGCCTATAGGAGTTAATACATATTCCTTTTGACTCAATGGGATTAACCGGTGCCATTTCAAGGCATTCAAATGTCTTGAGATGGGAATTAAAAAAAATTGACCTGTTTCAAATTTATTCTGAACAAAGGTGTCAAGAGCAAGGTGAGGTACTATTGGAAAGGTTATTTGATAAGGTTAATGTAAAAATATTCAAAAAAAAAGGGAAAATCACCTTCCAACTGGAATAATTTTTAAAGTTCGATCAAGTGGGACACTAATAGCACATAAAGTGGAAAGGGTGTAGTGGACTTTGAAAAATCATTCCAAGATTATTTGAAATCACTGAATCACAAACAATACCTTTTCAAAAAGGGAATTTCACAAAATTTTTAGGAAAAATATTTTAAAAATTTAGAAAAATCCATTGATGGGCTAAAATGGCCACATGCAAAATGTAAATTACTGATTTTAGGGGTTCCAAATGGCATTGCTTTGAGAAATCATAACTCCTTTCATTCGGAATGATTAAAGGGAAAACTATTTAAAGCCTATTTTACAAAAAATGTTCAAAGATTTAAAAAATGTTTTAGGGTTTGAAAATTATTTTTCAAGTCTTTCAAGTCATAACTTTAATGCTGTAAAAGCCAAAATAAGGGAATTTTTTTGGTTGTTTGGTTTTTTATGTTTAGGCTGGAGGTTGAAGCCATTGTCGTAACATGGCCCAGATACAAATCCTAACCAAGGTTGACTTAAAAGGGCCTCATTCTATATTTATTGATATATGACTACTTTATATTCTTTTATTTTTGTAGGCCATAGCATTATTAATATTTTCTCATCTTTAGGGACTGGGTGGTCAAGATAAAGTGCTCACTCAACGTAACCCTTAATTGTCATCACAAAATGACTATTTATTTAAAGTTGCTACCAATCTGTTTATGCTAGAAGAGATTGGACACCTACCAAAATTCGTATTTCAAAGGTTACAAAACCCTAGAATATCAACTTTGAGGTCTACGATCATACTAGAGATTATATACAAGGGTTTAAGAGTCTATTACAATTACAAGTAAGGATCGACCCATTCGTGTTGCCTAAAAATCAGTATCTTATTAATTACATATTAACTTCAATATTGATTTTTATCCAGTTTCAAAATAAGGCATTTAAATGTAACTCCCAAAATAATATTTTTCTGAAACAAATTTATTATTTCATGTTAGAAAAATCAGGTTTTTGATGTATTTGAAAATCAAAATCTCTAATTACCCTACTAAAAGGCTAGTAGAACATGAAAGTTTTTATCATTCTCTTTTGTACTGCATCAAAAAATAAGAGGAACACAAAAGATTTTAAAAATAAAAACATCTTTTGCACCTCACTGGAGCGCTAGAGGAATACGAAAGTTTTTATTTTTTTAAAAATTTATATAAATCTTGATTTTTACTTTGAAAAGAATATCTCATTACTAAAATAATCCATAAAAGCCCTCTTGTATTTTGAAAGAAATTCCATGCATTACATTAACATAGAGAGATTGCCTTAATTTTTTTTTTAAAAAAATTGATTTATATAAAATAAAAAAAATGCCTTAAGACTTGTTTTAGATAAAAGGATGTCACGAAGTGCTCCCCGTATGCACATACATGCTGACCCCATAATTTTAAAAAACAACAAAAAAGAAGCGAGGCTCACCTTTGAATCATCCCTTGATCAAGGTTTGAATCAGGCATGATAAAGAAAAGGTCAAGAGAAGGATCATTGGATGTATCACGCATCCAATTAGTCTTAGGTGGCCATTACGAAATGGACATAACTTGGATTCGCCAATGACCATTTTGGGCTAGGTATGATGGATAACTATTAAAATTGATTATTTTAAGTTACAAAACTTGCAACACTGATTTACTAGTTGTGCATACTAGAGTTTGTCTTTAAATGTCCAGAAGTCACTTACACATAGGGAAGGATTAGCAATCGCAAGATGCCGAAATTAGTACCATCTAGCCATAAGTTATTGAAGTCTTGTTTTTCCTTAGTTTTTTTCTCGCAATCATTGTTTATGTTTAATCCCTTCTTATGAAGGTAATTTTTTAAGTATTAAATCTAGGTTTTTTGATAAAAGTTTAATTAATATCTTGCATGCAACTCAGGAGGGTGGTAAACATAAAAGATTCATTAAAATGAGGTCTAGATTGATTTAGAAAAAGATATTCTAAGTCAAGCACCAAAGGGATACTATCATAGAATATTGCTTAAGGTTTAATAAAATTTAAGTTTTTCAAAACATGAACACGAGTTACCATTAAAAAGAGAAATAAGTTAGTAAAACGCAAAAGAATATAATAAAAATTGTATTAAAGATAAACAAATGGAAATAGGAAAGAAGAATGGTCAAGATGTATCCCGTAATTGACCTCAGTTATTAAGGAATAATCTAATTGACAATTTTGAGACATGTTAGAACTTGAAGGCATCTTAGGTGTAAAAAAGTTAATAAAAGGTCTGAAGAAACTTGAGGAGAGAAAACTTATATTTTTTATGTATTTTGAAAAGCAAGGTAGAAGTATCCCCTTAGAGAGAAAGGGGTTGGAAAATCCCCTCAAAAAAGCAAGGTTGAAGTATCCCCTTTAAAAGAAAGAATTTGAGTGATTTTTGAAAATAAGAATTTTTGAAAATTTAGAAGAAAATAAATTTTAAGATGGAAAATGTTTTAAATAGAGAATGGAAATTAATTTTGGAAATTAATTAATTTTGATCCAAGCTTAAAGGGACCTACGTTGTAAGTCATGACTCTTTTGGAAAATCATTGCATATTTTTTGATTCATTCGAATGACTAGAAATATTGGTTTATGAAAATCTAAGCAATCTGCTTAAGTTCAGCAAATACAGGGGATAACAACTCATTATTCACCTTTCCAAATTTATTTGGATTAAGCCAATGGTTTATAGTGGCAAATAAGGTGCCGTTGGAAAGGCAGCTTGATAAGGATCAATGAAAAAAAATTTAAAAATCCTAAAAAATTATTTTCTAGGTAAAATTAATTTTTAAAACTAAGTCTAAGTGAGTACTAACAGTAAATACAAGAACAAGGGAGTAGTAAACTTTGAAAATCATACACGACTTATTCATAATCATTAAACCATAAGTGGTACCTTTCTGAAAAGGAAATTTAATAAACATTTTTGGAAAAATATTTAAAAAATCCAAAAAAATTGTCAAATGCATCTGAATTGCCCGAACAGAATGTGAATCGTTAATTCCAAGGGTTCTAGATAGCAAGAGTTTAAAAAATCATAGCTTTCACGTCAGGATGATCCAAGGGCAAAGTAAAGGTAATTTAAAGCTTTTTTCCAGGAAAAATACTAAAAAAATTCTTGAAGAATCGTTTAGAGTCCAAAAATAATTTTTTAATAACGGCCATTGTGCTACATGTACTGAAACATGGGTTTTTTCAGGTTAAGGCTATTATGGTTATGTGTCAAGGCATTGGACATACGAATGCCCAATCATTGAGGTCCATAGTAGTGAAGTAACGAATAAGTCCAACTCTCGTAGAATAGGTTGCCAAACCATCTACTATCCACACCAATGTTAATGATAGGCTTGAAACAAAACTCAGATTAAAAACTTGAAAACATTTGTAATTTTTCATTGAAAACAAAATTTGTTTCTCCTAATGGGCCATGATACCAAACGTTCATACTTGATATATCCCCAAGATTAGAGAACCAAATATTAAATCATGCTAATCCTTATTAATTGAGGTTAGTATAGATTTAACTTGGGGTGGGTTTCACAAAATATATTTCAGCCCACATCAAACAAACATTATAACAAACATGTTATGGACTCAATAAGTAAGCATTATATCAAACACTAGGTGCACATAATACGATATTTTAACATGCCATAGGTGACGAAAACACAAGCAATGACACAAACAACATTTGGTCATGTAATAATAGGTACCAAGCATCATAAATCAAAGTGTCGAGATGAAGCAAAACTATAAAGGTAAAAATGCAAGATGACCAAATGGAAATGGTGCAGGAAACATGATTTTTTTAGTTACCAAAATATTATAACAACTCATTAAAAACATAACCACATTGAACAAGCTCAAAGAAATGCATGAATACAAGGTTCATGGTTATCATTCAAAGGGCTTGCTAAAATGATATGAACAAACAAAAATAAGGAAAGTAAAAGACGTAAAAGAAAGGGTGAAGGGAATATGAAATAAAATAAACCTCAAACCTTGCCTAATCTCTTTGTCAATATAGTGCCTCAATGTTTGTGTTTTGTTTGCTTTTGACTTGCTTTTCTCTCTTTTCTTTTTTGGTTGCTGAAAATATCTTTCCTAGGGTTGGTGGCTAAAATGAAGAAAAAAATTAGAGAGAGCTCTTTTTATGAAAGCCAAATTTTTGGCTTTATAGTAGGCCACTTGGCCAAGACCATGCTAGGGAAAGGAGGACACTTTTGTCTTTTAGTTATAAAAATAATGAGTCATGGTGTAATAGAGTGTGCTTTCAATTTTGAATTGGTCCAAGTACTAATACTTGAGTACCAACCAACCACCAAAGTTCCAAAATACCCCTTGAATATCACTTTTTGCCATGAAATACCCCACCATCATGCTAATTGTGTCCTTAAAAAACTCATTAACCCAACCTAATAGGCTCAAGATTAATTCAAATAATGGACATATTGTGCTAAAATAATTTTAATAAGCCCATTAGGAATTTTCAAATATTTTAAAAGATAACACAATACAATTAAATAAAAGAATCTTAAATAAAATAATAAAATATCCATATGGGTTATATTTTATTTAGCATATGTTTTTTAAGGCTTGATCTTAAATTAAATAATTTATTACCCTATATAATTAAATTAAATAGGCCCAAAAAATAATTAAATATGCATTTAAGTTTTATTGTATTTAATATATATTTCTTAACGCTGGATCTTAAAATAAATAATTAATGACCCAATATAATTAAATAAAATAGGTCCCAATAAAATAATTAAATGTGCAGATGGGCCTTATTTTATTTAATATATAACTTAAGGCTTGGTCTTAAACTAAATAATTTATGACCTTACCTTAGCTAGGAATAATAGGGATTGGACATGAGCTTGTACGAATGGACTCTATGGTGCCTTGAATGATGGTTTCTAGTGCTCTGAATGTTAGCTGGATGAAACAGAGTGTCTATAATTGGCACTCTTTGGCTGTTGCTGAGCATTGAGACTAGGGCCATGACAAATTAGACACTATTTTGTCTAGCGTATAACATTACCCTTTGATGCCTATAGAAAAAGTGGGATCTAGTTATTACAACGCTAAAATAGTTAGAGTATGTTGGCAGTAGCCTTGACTGATAAGAAAATTTCAATGTATTTTGTGGGGT
>JBBYHM010389779.1:0-14696 GCA_038381775.1 Adansonia rubrostipa | reverse complement strand
CTATTGTTTATTGTTATAGGGGTTTGGTACGAAAAGCAGCCATTAATTAAATTGATTACTTTGTTAACGGCCCAATTGATCGTAAATCGGATCAGAGATATGATAAACCCATTAAAGGATGCATGATGGGCCTTCAAAAGCTTACTTGGCCTGCCCGCAGAAGTGATTGCATTGGAGGCAATCTCGCATCATAAATACATAACAAAACTTGGCGATCAAGTTCCTTGCAGAAGAAGCGTTTAAAAACCTAATTATACAGTCTTATTCTTCTTATTCATCTTTCCTAGAAAACCCTATTGTGACAAGCAAGTAAGCCACCCAAGATGATGAGAACCATTTTCAAGTCAACTTCCAGCTTTAACACACACAAATCCCTGAAACACCAAGGACAACATTTAGATGGGTTTAGAAATTGGAAACCTGTCAAACTACTTTCATTCTCAAACAACCCTCAGTCCCCTCCAACAGATTTCAGGCCCAAACCGTTCCAATCCTGACCCCTCGTGGTTCCATCCGTGGGGTCCGACCATTTGGAAGTGACCCCCGAAAGATGTAAACCCCTCGGCGCGCCTTTAACTTGGGGATCCTCGTTGTCCCTGAAAAGAAGGCCTATATCGTAGAAAGTTTTGGTAAATTCCACAGACTGCTCAGTCCAGGTATCCACTTCTTGATCCCTGTTGTTGATAAAGTTGCATATGCACATTTTTTGAAAGAAGAAGCTATTCCTATCTCAAACCAGGCTGCCATCACTAAATATAATGTCAGCATATTGATTGATAGGGTGCTTTACGTTAAAGTTGCTGATCCTTTTCAGGTTTCTTATGGTGTTGAGAATCCTATATAGTCTATTGTTCAACTTGCTCAGACCACAATGCGCAGTGAGTTAGGAAAGATCACTCTCGACAAGACTTTCATCGACAGAGATGAACTGAACGAGAAAATTGTGAGGGCTATTGACGAAGCAGCTGAAAAATGGGGGCATAAGTATCTTAGATATGTGACTAGGGATACATCACCACCTAGTGGAGTGCAGCGAGCAATGGAGAGGCAAGCGGAAGCAGAGCGCAAAAAGAGGGCTCAAATTCTTGAATCGGAAGGGGAGAGGAAAGCAAATATCGACATGGAGGATGGAACAAAAAGCTCGGTGATTTTGGCTTCTGAGGCTCCACGGACGGACCAAATTAACAGGCCACAGGGAGAAGCGGAGGCCATTCTTGCTAAGGCTAATGCAACAGTGAATGGGATACAGATAGTGTCACAGGCTACTCAGGAAAGTGGGGGCACGGAGGCAGTGCGTTTGAGGATCGCTAAGCAGTATATTGATGCTTTCCGCAAACTAACTAAGCAAGGCACGACAGTTTTGCCTCCAACCAATGCAGCTGATCCTGCCAACATGATGGCTCAGGCCATGGCCATTTACAAGAACATGCTTGGAGACGGTAAAGTTAACGATGATGAAACTTGAAAGTAGTGGGGGCTAGAGATTAGATATTTGATTTGAATAAACAAGTGAATAGTTCACTAAGCAACTAGGTCTAGGCTTTTCGGCAAAGCATAATCAATTTTTCTTTATGTTTGTGGTTTTCGGAAATTGATCAAAAACCTTTAGCTGTGATCTATTTACTGTTATTGAGGTCTAATTTATTTACTTTATTTTTTCTGGAAGTAAACTTTTCTAAGCTAATGATAGATGAGCTAAACCCATCATTTAATTAAACAAAATATGGTGAAGAGAATGCATGGCATAGATTCCTCCATTTCTCCAAGATATTTACCTGCAAGATCTCTGGCCTTGAGCTATACAAGCAAAAGCCTTTGCTATTAACTTGCATGTTGTTTGCTTTGTAATTATAATAAGATAACTTATAAATTATTTAAATTACTTTGTCGTTAGTCCTCTATACAAACTCGTAAATATACATTCACCATTAATGCCTTAATGCATAACTTTTCTCTCTCGGTTACAAAACTTCGTAAGTTTATCCGTAGCCAAATAAAGAAACCAAGCAAGGGGAACAGGTGAAAGAGAAACATCATCGCATAAAATTTTTTTGGATGGGCGGTCCATAATTTAAGACCTGAATAAGCTTGAAGCCCAGCCTAGTCTGAGGACCTACTTTTGTTACGAATCGCGAATTTGCAGTATGGATATAACCCTTTAAGAGTCGTAATTTGACTGATGGCCCATATTTTTATATTTGAAGTAAACTCAAAAGCCCAAATCAAAGTTCCAGTGGCTAATCTCTTACTAGGTAAATTTTTCTTGCCCCTAGAGGTAGTACGAATTATGGTTAATTTAAAAAACGATCATTAACTGAACTTTAACCATATAACCCAAGGTGATTTAATGGGCAGGCAAGGATTTTATTTTGGTAATTTATTTTAACTTAATTAATATGATATTTTTTAAAATGATATATTTAATCAATTTAAATTTTAAATTCTTCATGAGTAATCTTTTGCTTAATTTCAGGCTGAAAGAACTTACGAAATTGCATATATCAAGGAATCAAAGTGATTGTGCAACCTAGACTAGGCTTTACCAAAAGTTTCCTCGATAAGTAAGAACATTAACTTGGTTGTTAGGAGTACCTTTTAATTTAGGAATAAAAACCCACATTTTTAAACACAGGAAAACTTAAATAAAAGCATTTCTCACAAGCTCCAACAGCACTGCCAGGATTCGAGAACCTGCTCATTTTGTCCATTTTGCAGATGGCATTGGAAAATTCCCTGAGCTTTTTTTTTGTCCCCCTCTCTTTTCACTCGACACAGATGATGATTATGGAAATTTTGCGAAGTTGAAAGAACTTACACCCACCTTAGGTCTCGACTGCGACTGCGACTGCGACTGCCACTGACAAAATACCTAATCAATAAAATTCTTGCTCATGTTCTGTCCACCGTCGACAAGAAAGTGCTTAACACTAGGCTAAAGGGAAAAGGTTGGAAGTGGTGATTATCGGGAAACGTAATGATTGTTTTGCTGTTGATCCGACTCTCTCTGTCGTTTTATTTATATGTCCAAATTCAAGTAAAAAAATTGTTGGGCTTTAATTAACTTAAATACTATAATTTATATATTTATATTATTTTTATATATTTTATTATATTATAATTATATTTAAAATTTTTAAATTTTATATTAATTTTATATTATATTATATTATATTATATTTTTATTATTTTATATATATTATATTATATAATCATATTTAATATTTCTAGATATTAAATTTTGTCATCTCATGCTATTTTTGGAAATAATGGGATTGCACTAAAATTGCGTTTTGATTATCATTTAGTCCTTATTTTGTTTTCCCCTAATAATAGATGATTTTCACTTACACTCTTAGCGGCTGGAGGTTGGATTTGAATAATGTGGAATTTAGGTTAGACTAAGTTCAAACATTTATTCACTAACCAAATGAAGGTATTTGCATTGTTAGTTATTCCGCGACATTTATTTTTTTTTTTTAAAGATTTTGTTAACATAAATAAAATTATCAAATTGCATTCAATACAACATTAGTATTATTTTTATTATTATAAATAATATCTTATGGTAATCTTTAGTAAAATTCTTAAAAAAAAAAAAAGAAATAATGGGTTTTTTTCAAAACTCTTGGAAACAGCAAATCCAATGGAAGGAGAAAAAAATAAAATAAAACTCCTTATATGACTTCTAGATTTCAGGTGGTCCATCCATGTCTCCAACTGTAAGAAAGAAAGAAATGGCCAAATATGTATGTATACAAGGGACAGAATATAATTATGATATTAATTAAAAATGGTTAAAATGGGGGCAAACTCTTTTGATATGGCCAAAAGCAAAGAGTTAACCTCTTCATTTTCTTATGTTTATATTTCTAACAATTGTTGACAGCTATTTACGTTGAAACTCAAGCCCCCTCCAATAACATATACAACAAGAATTTCCTTTATACTAATACTCGTATCTTTCCCTTTTTTTTCCTTTTTTTTGTGATGTTCTAAAATCTGTCCGCGTGGTTGGAAACTATAACATCATTTTTCTCAGTTATTGTCGTGATTTTATCAGATTATTTCTCGATCGTTTAATATAAAAACCTTAATTTTTTTTTGTCCAAATTGATGTTTCTAATTAGCATATATCAGGATGACTAATTCACGATCTATGACAAATTAATACGACAGTCAAATGAATTTGTTTTGATGTTGATAATCAGCATGCCAGGATAACTAACGATCAACGGCAAATTTGTTTTTCTGTTGCACATCATTATCAACCTGCCAAAGTAATTAAGAACAATAAAAAGAAAAGAAAAGAAAATAGTGAAGAACCTGTGACGGAACGGTTTTCAAATCAAAGGTTGTTGGGATAATTTTGATCAAACAAATAGTTTGAATTTTGTAGTTAATGCAGGTTTATTCAAGGAAATAAATAGAAATAACCAAAGAAATATAATTGTGTGTTGTTATCTCTTGAAAAAAGAAACAAAGAAGTAAAAGTTAGTTTGACTTCATATATTTCACACGCAGTACTGCAGCCAATATCTGGTCTTACTTGCATTTGCCTGCTTGATAATTTTCAAACCACGGATCGACCAAAATAAAATCAAGAAGTTTTAAATATAGTCATAGTTTGATTTTTTTAATATTGATAAACTTCTAGGGTTTCCTTAGTAGGGTGTTTAGCTTATGTATACAAAATATAATCAATAAATAATATAATATTTTAAACACAATCATAGTCTAATCTTTTTAATATTTGTAAATTTCGAGGGTTTTCTTAGCATGGATGTTTAGCTTATATATAGTCAATGATCCAATTATATTTTCTTTGCCTTTAAAAGACTCAAAATCAAAAAGCATCAGTTCATACTTTCATATATATATATATATATATATATATATATATAGGAAATAAATTTTCTTTTTTTATAACATTAAAAAAAGGGGGTTGAGGACTTCTCATTATAATTCTGACCTAAAATAGATAAAGGAAAAAAAAAAAAAAAGAAGAAGAAAGAAATGAAAGAAGACATCTAGAATTGCATAAAAGTTAAGCCAAAAAAAAAAATCCACTTTTCTGAGTTCTTTCTCCAACTCGATCGATCGGTCATCATAAGAAATAATGAAAGCAACACGTGAACATACTGTTGAATATGGTGGGAAATAGATGGCCAATCCCAAAGGGAGACTAAAAAAGTCAGAAATCAAAATTGACATTAAAAGAAAAAAAGGAAAAAGAAAGTCACGGTCCAATAATCTTTTGATTAATCCTCGGCTATTATTATTATTATTATTATTTAAAATTAAGGAAGCTGTTGGATTTTAATTACCTTACTTTTCTTGGGGGGAAAAAAAACTACATTTTAAGTTGTTTCGTCTGCTAATATAATGAAAAATGACATTTATTTAAATTCTTGATTGTTGAAAATTTTTTTTATTGGCAAATGTTAATAGATGCTTGAGATGTTAAGATGCAATAAATGCTAAAATAACTAAAAATTCATGAAATTTTATGCTATATTTAAATAAATCTTATACCTTTATTGCATTTAAATAAAATTTTAATTTTTATTCAAATAAAATTGTTAAAATATAATTTGCAGTTAATTAAACTCTTAATATAAATCAATATTTTATTTAAAATAAAAAATTATTTTATACAAATTAATATATAAAAACTAATTTGAATGCAATAGGAATATAAGGATCCACTTGAACAAAGTGAAATTATTTAAGAGTAGTACATTTGGCCATTTTCTGGTAGCAGCTACTTAGTGGTTGCTGTCTGGAGCAAAATCAGACCAAGAAAAGAAAAAATCGAATGGCATAAGTTGATTTGTTTCAAGTTTTTCATTCCTAGACACTTTATGATTTCCTAAATTGTTCTGCTTAAAAGGCTCCCACCAAAAGATAGACTTGCTGCTTGGGGCATTACAATTGAGGAAGAATGTTTATTTTGTAGGCATAAGAAAAAGAAAAAAAAAAATTAAGTGATCACTTATTCTTTGGTTGTGAATTCTCAAAAGCATTGTGACAAAAAGTAATGGACTTATGCAAGATCCAATGGAGAATTTCAATGGGCTATCAAAAAAATATCACAGACAAAGCTTTAATTGCAAATATTCGTCGCATTGATGGCAGTGCAGTGATTTTGTTACATATGGAAATAAAAGAATAACAGACACTATAATCATGTTGAAGCCACTGAAGACAGACTGTTTACTCACGTCGGAGGAGGAGTTTCCATGCGCTTAAATGGTCTTAGGAACGTAAAGGGGACTTGGTAAACTTGAACATATGTAATGATTGGGCCATTAATTCTGTCCATTTTGTCCTTAACTTATTTGATTGATCGTAAAGATTTGTTGTTAGTAGTAGCTTGCTGCTTTCTTGGGTAATAGAAAATGCATCTATTTATCCAGAAATAAATAGTTTAAGAGTTTTTTTTTAGTATTTTAACTAAAAGTAAATAATATATTTTTAATTAATAAATTGCTAAAGAAACTAACTAAATCCCTTTTTTTTTAAATTCCAATACTTAATTTGCAGTCAATTTTGAAATATTAGTGACACACGAATTAATATTGAGGGGAAAAAAAGGAGCAGAGTACTTGCTTTTCAATCTATTATTTTTCTTGTTAAAAATGAGTTAATGTTACATTATTATAACATTTAATTGAATTGAGTAAGATTATTCATTTAATAAAACTTTATTTTGTTAGTTACTTGATTTGAAGATAGACAAAACCTGATAAAAAAAAATTAATGGGTTTATTTATAACAAAATCTAATGACAAGCGAACCCTTTCCATTTTGAAAAAAAAAAAAAAAGGATAACTCCCATTAATTTTAAATTTCTCCTTGTCAGACAACGAGGGATATTAATTATTTCAAATATTTATCTAATTCCCATCAATTTTTTTTAAAAAAATATTAATAAACAAAAAATCAATTTTTTTAAAAAATATTTATAAATAAAAAAACGCATATGCATGATATTTTAAGGAAAAATATAATTAAGAAATTTTAAATAATTTAATAAATATTTAAATTATAAAATTGAAAAAAATGATAATTAATAAAATTTAATAATTTTTTAAATTATAATTTAATATTTCAATATTAATAAAATTGAAAAAAAAATGATAATAGAGAAAAGTTGGGGGGTAAGCACATTCTCTTTTGCTTTTTTTTTTTTTTTTCCTTCTCTCTCCCTCTCTTTCTCTTTCCCTATCTTTCTCATCATGCACGTCCAATCACCCCAAAGTCATTTTCACCAAACGTATGAAACTCACGTCTCTTAATATCAAAAAGTTTGAAAATCGTCTTTTTTTTTATTATTTAATAATATGGATGGGTTAAAAAATCTATTTCAGCGTCAGACGTGTAATAATTGTTTTTTAATCTTAAGATAATTACCACTTCTATTATTGCAGATGATTACCACTTTCTAGTAACAAAGGTCAAACCCCCAATTTCCTCAACGCAAAAATAGTGTCTCAATTTTTGTTGGCAGCAAAGCTTTCAGACATTATAAGTTAAAATCATATCTAAAAATCAAATAACCATTTTGCAATAACTTAAAAAAAAAAAAAAACTGAAATATGACTTTAAAATATCAGATAATCATTTAATCCTGGTTATATCTTATTGTTTTATAATATTAATACGTATATATAAGAAAGAATTTATTTACGTTAGTGTAAAATTAATTTAGTTTTATATATTTATATAATTTTTTTATATGACTAATATTTTAATAAATTATTAGATTTAGTAATATAATTATACTCGTCGTATATGTAAAATTTTGAATTAATTTGATATTTCTATTATAACAATTGAGAATACTATTTTTTTAATATATATATTTAACGGTCGAAAGTTTTTACATCGAATAAATAGTAAGATATTTTTAATTTACTTAAAATTCGTCATACATGATCTATATGAATAAAATATAAAATATGACGATACGATTAAATAAATATAAATTATATAAAAAATTATATAAATATATAAAATTAATTTTATTTTATATTAATATAAGTGAATATATATATATATATATATGAATGATAAAATGGGAGGAAATCTCAGTTGATCTGGTCACGTGAAAAGAAATAATTTAGCCTAGCAAAATCAAATTGGGTTTAGCCTTGGCTCTTTTCTACTTCTTTGGACTGCTTTCGGCCTCTTATTATGATTGTTTTCTCTACGTAAGTCATGACTCCTAGCCAAACCATCAATCTAATTAAAATATTAAATTGCCGGAAATAGCATAAATAATTTCCCAAAGATTTTGAAAATTCGCTTTTGCCGTTCAACCGGAAAAAAGAAACCAGAAAAATGGAGAAAACCTGGGGGTTAAATAAAGGGTTATAACATCCAAAGTTGTAATTTTCCAGTATTGAGTGTAAGCCATAAATGAATGAACATGGTTGCATATATTCCAAGAAGATACGTATATAAACAGTTAAAATCTTACAATATTTTATAGTGTATATTTTAATATTGTTCGGATAAATGAATACAATAATTAAGACAATTGTGAAAAACTTGATTGTGTTATTGCAGCCAATAGGTTTATGATTGAATAATAGGGAAGACTATTTCACAAGGCACAACGCTTGCTGTTCAAGTAAAGACTCGTGAAAGAGCATATAAGTATATGTTTTTTAACTGCTCAAACACAAAGAGAGGCCAGTTGGCCATAAAGTTGGAAAAATAAGTGGGCAATCCCAAAATCACTGAGAGTGTTTCATTTCAACTGCCCTTTTGAACTTTTGGTAGGTAAATGCTTCTCGATGACTCTTTTCATTACTCGGTTCTTCTCTTTTTTTTTTTTTTGGTAAGTTGGCGGTATCTGGGATTTGGGTTATGCTTAAATGATGGCTTTATCAATGGTGTGTTCCTCACTCAGTGTAACAATGGTGATGATGAAGCTTTGCTTTTAAAAACTTTCGCTTTTCCAAAATTTTATTTTTGTTTTAGATGGGCTCCAGGGAGTCGTTGTTGCAGAGAAATTTTCCTGTCCAAAACAGGGGAAGCGTCATGACTACCCTACCTTCGTTTTTCCTTTTTCTTGTACTTCACTAATAAAGAAACCACCTTTTCTCTCTCTTTCTCTTCATCTTATCTGGGATCTTTGTTGGCACTTTTTTGCTGATGGGAAAACTTTAATCGAGGTACTAAATTTATACGTTCTCAAGAATTTTTTTTTTTATTTTACTGTGAATTGATTTCTTGCAACAGGACTCCATGATGGCCTTTTTTTTTTTTTTTTTTCTGTGATTAAAACAACGATCTTGATGGAGAATTTTACCCATTGTTTGACCTTTTGCGTCTGCTAGATTTTCCAGGACGTTTTCAGAAACTTGGTTTTTAAATCTGCTTGGCCGGTTGAGCCTTGGAGTTTTTATTATGAATCTAAATCTGTGGAATTGAGAAGCCGAGGTTGTTGAGTTTATATCAAACGGTCTCAAAATTTCTTTGAATCCTTAACTGGTGAACCCTTAAATAATTAATTTCCTTCTATCAAGAATTTCAGATGCTTCTAACAACCATTCAGTTGTTGTGCTCATTCTACCAACTAATTCAGTTGTTTGCTGCAGCCGCAATATAAATTCTGAAGTTGTTGAACATCAAACTAATAGCTTGAGGAGCTTGACAATGGCCGCTGAGAATGGCCCGAATGGTCGTAATGACTTGCATGATGCCAGTACATCAAAAAGCCAAGAAGAGCCGGGGAAAGTCTCTAGCGTCAATGGAGAATCAGAAAGCAGCAAAGGAGATGAGAAAGCAAACAGGGTTCCGTTTTACAAGCTGTTTGCATTTGCTGATTCAACGGATATATTTTTAATGATCATCGGCACAATCGGCGCAATTGGGAACGGTTTATGTATGCCCCTTATGACAATCCTATTTGGGGATCTTATTGACGCTTTTGGACAAAACCAGAATAACGACAGAGTGGTTAAGGCGGTCTCCAAGGTACAGTTAACTTGTAAGATTGTATCTATTTTATCTTTTTTCTTGAATTACTTAAATCAAGACTGAATTCATGATTAACTAGATTGCTGAAAAAAAATCTTAGGTTGCTTTGAGATTTGTCTACCTCGCGGTGGGGGCTGCGGCCGCAGCGTTTCTCCGTAAGTAAATCTCTCATTTGAAATACCCTCTGCCTGATTTTTTTTTTTTATCACATCTTGAAGTATTTACTGTGTAACGCACTCAGAGACTGAGAAACTTGGATTTGTTATTTTGCAGAGGTGACTGGCTGGATGGTCACAGGTGAGAGACAGGCAGCAAGAATAAGGGGCTTGTACTTGAAAACCATATTGAGGCAAGACGTTGCTTTCTTTGATGTGGAAACAAACACTGGAGAGGTTGTTGGAAGAATGTCTGGGGACACAGTTCTCATCCAGGATGCCATGGGCGAGAAGGTTTATATAAATCTCGACTCTGGACGATTTGAAAAGTCCCATGGAAATCATCATAGAGATGTAATCATGGAAATATATATTTAACTTTTTAAAAGAAATTTTTTTTTTTTTTGCAGGTTGGGAAGTTTTTACAGTTGGTATCCACATTCTTTGGAGGTTTTGTTATAGCGTTTATCCAAGGATGGCTTCTTACCCTTGTCATGTTGACTTCCATCCCTCTCATTGCAATATCTGGTGGATCCATGGCCCTCATAATATCAAAGATGGCATCCCGTGGACAAACTGCTTATGCTAAAGCTGCCACTGTCGTTGAACAGACAATTGGTTCAATCAGAACTGTATGTTCTATACATAAAATAAAGTTGTTGCGGTTTTTTCTTGTTCTCAATAAAAATATATGACCAATTATTTGATCTGTTGATTCCAGGTTGCTTCATTTACTGGTGAGAAGCAAGCCGTGGGCAATTACAACAAATTTCTTGTTATTGCTTATAAATCAGGCGTCCATGAGGGTGCTGCTGCTGGACTCGGTCTCGGCGTAGTATTGCTAATCGTATTCTGCAGTTATGGTTTGGCTGTATGGTTTGGTGGGAGGTTGATTTTGGAGAGAGGTTACACTGGTGGTGAAGTACTTAATGTCATTATTGCTGTATTGACCGGTTCCATGTAAGTTGAAATTTGAATTTTGTTCATCTTTCCACTTAATATGCATGCTTCATAGTTCATAGGCTGAAATTCCTTGTTCTTATGGATGTTTGCAGGTCTCTGGGGCAGGCATCACCATGCATGAGTGCGTTCGCCGCTGGTCAAGCTGCCGCATTTAAGATGTTTGAGACCATCAAAAGAAAGCCAGAGATTGACTCCTACGACACGAGTGGGAAAGCGTTGGAGGACATTCGTGGGGATGTAGAACTGAGGGATGTTTATTTCAGTTACCCTGCCAGACCGGAGGAGCAAATCTTCAGTGGATTCTCTCTAACGATTCCGAGTGGCACGACAGCTGCTTTGGTTGGACAAAGCGGAAGTGGGAAATCAACAATAATCAGCTTGATAGAGAGGTTTTATGATCCACAAGCCGGTGAAGTCCTTATCGATGGCATCAATCTCAAAGATTTCCAGCTTAGATGGATCAGGGGGAAGATCGGTCTTGTTAGTCAGGAACCTGTGTTGTTTACATCAAGCATTAGGGACAATATTGCGTATGGAAAGGAAGGTGCAACGACAGAAGAGATAAGAGCTGCAGCTGAACTTGCAAATGCTGCTAAGTTCATCGATAAACTACCTCAGGTTCTAATTCCTTGTCTACAAAACATGATTATATCTTATTTTATTTTATTTTATATCACAACTTTCATAAATGATATGAAATGTAAATTTACTTTTGAAAACGTTGAACTTTATACATAGGGGTTAGATACCATGGTTGGAGAGCATGGAACTCAGCTTTCTGGTGGACAAAAGCAGAGAGTGGCAATAGCGAGAGCAATTCTGAAGGACCCACGGATTTTACTTCTAGATGAAGCTACCAGTGCACTAGATGCAGAATCCGAAAGAGTAGTGCAAGAGGCATTGGACCGGATAATGGGCAATAGGACTACCGTCATCGTTGCTCATCGTTTGAGTACTGTGAGAAATGCAGATGTGATTGCTGTAATTCATCGAGGAAAGATGATTGAAAAAGGTAGGTTAAAAGCATATCTTGTTGAACTGTTTTAACTTATGTCATAAGTGGAGCTGTCTAGGAGATGCATGTTATCAAGGGTTGAGTTGTGTTGAAGCTAGATCTTGATTTTGACTGCATTCTGGCATATTTTCCAGATGTCAGCAGACTTCTATCGAAACTCATTGTTAGTAGTACCTAATTCTTTCTTGCATTTACAATAGCATTGTCATATACTTTCTGACTGTTGATAACAAATCAAGCAGGGTCACATTCAGAACTAGTCAAGGATCCAGAGGGAGCTTACTCTCAGCTTATTAGATTACAAGAAGTAAATAAAGAGTTGGAACAGGTTGCAGATGTGTCAGACATTACTCCAGAATTGTTTAGACAGTCAAGCCTGAGAAGATCATTGAAGCGATCAATCAGCAGGGGATCATCTATTGGAAATAGCAGCCACCATTCTTTATCCGTATCTTTTGGTTTTCCTACTGGAACGAATGTCACTGATTCTGCAATGGTAGATGTAGAAGACCCTTCTGAACGACCATCAAAACTGGCTCCAGAGGTTCCCATCCGCCGGCTTGCTTACCTCAACAAGCCAGAGATTCCTGTGATGCTACTTGGAACAATAGCTGCAGCTGCCAATGGAGTGATACTTCCAATTTTTGGTATCCTAATTTCCAGGGTAATCGAAACATTCTATAAACCACCTGATGAATTGAAAAAGGATTCCAGATTCTGGGCACTGATATATGTGACCCTTGGCCTGGCATCATTATTGGCGTGTCCAGCACGAACATACTTCTTTTCTGTCGCTGGATGTAAATTAATCCAACGAGTCAGATCAATGTGTTTCGAGAAAGTGGTCCGCATGGAAGTTGGTTGGTTTGATGAACCGGAAAACTCGAGTGGTGCAATTGGTGCAAGGCTTTCAGCAGATGCAGCCACGATACGCGGCCTGGTTGGAGATGCACTAGCTCAGATGGTCTCAAACATTGCATCAGCAGTTGCTGGTTTGGTCATTGCTTTTGTTGCAAGTTGGCAGTTGGCATTTATCATCCTATCACTAATCCCTCTAATAGGGGTCAACGGATATGTTCAAGTAAAATTCATGAAGGGATTTAGTGCAGATGCAAAGGTATACTCAAAAACTACGGACTTTGATATCTAAAAATTGCTACTTACATAAAATTTTGAGAAAGAAATTAAAAAAAAGCAATATGTTTTTAAGCATCTTACTGATTTAGATGTGTGTGTATATATATATATGTATATATATATATATAAATGGTTTCAGATGAAGTACGAGGAGGCAAGCCAAGTTGCAAATGATGCAGTCGGGAGTATAAGAACGGTTGCTTCCTTTTGTGCCGAGGAAAAGGTGATGCAGCTCTATAAAAAGAAATGTGAGGGTCCTGTGAAAACAGGGATAAGGCAAGGGCTGATTAGTGGATCAGGATTTGGGCTTTCATTCTTCTTTCTCTTTAGTGTTTATGCCACCAGTTTCTATGCAGGAGCAAAGCTTGTTGAGCATGGCCATGCGACATTCACAGATGTTTTTCAAGTGAGTCTTGACTTCCAGCTCTATAAAGCTTCTCTTGGAACCATCTTAAGGCTTCCGATACCGAGACTTATATATATATATATATATATATATATATATATATTTATATCGCAGGTTTTCTTTGCTTTGACCATGGCAACTGTTGGAATTTCTCAATCAAGCTCCTTTGCTCCTGATTCCAGCAAAGCCAAGACAGCTGCTGCTTCCATATTTGCAATTATTGACCGTGAGTCTAAGATAGACCCAAGCGATGAGTCCGGGACGACACTGGAAAATGTGAAGGGAGATATCGAGCTTCGTCATGTCAGTTTCAACTACCCCTTAAGGCCAGATATTCAAATTTTCCGAGACTTGAGTTTGTCTATTCATGCTGGCAAGGTTACAAATTCTATTGCCGTTTTGAACTCATTTATCAATGGAATTGTATCGAGATTAAACCATGCTAATGTCAACCTGTTGCTTTCAGACTGTTGCCCTGGTTGGAGAAAGTGGGAGTGGGAAATCTACGGTGATCTCGTTGTTGCAGAGATTTTATGATCCCGATTCAGGACGTATTACACTTGACGGGGTCGAAATCCAAACGCTCCAATTGAAGTGGTTCAGGCAACAGATGGGTCTAGTGAGCCAAGAACCTGTTTTGTTTAATGATACAATCCGCGCAAACATTGCTTACGGAAAGGGAGGAAACGCAACTGAGGCTGAAATTTTAGCTGCATCAGAGCTGGCCAATGCTCACAAGTTCATTAGTTCACTACAACAGGTTCAGTAATAAAATTTGAGTCCTAGCTCAATTGATTTATGCAATCACTTTTAATAAGTGACATCAAGTAGATCTAAAGTCGATCTTAATATCTGCAATCTCTTTTGTAAGAAAATGGCTCGATAATGCAGCTATTACGAACCCTATTAGACCATTCCTAATACAGAAAACATATAGGCAAATATACTTGGCTGGAAACTAAACTTTTTTCCTTTTCCTTGAAAAAAACTTGTCATCCAGGGTTACGATACAGTAGTAGGAGAGCGAGGA
>JBBYHM010389748.1:2692-14700 GCA_038381775.1 Adansonia rubrostipa | reverse complement strand
TTCAAATGATTCTTCCAAAGTACTAAACAATTTTCACAAGCTTATTCATCTTACAAAATTAACTTCTTGTGTACATTGCTCGATGCAGCATACTGCTGTTTCAGGTCAGAATCATGTCTCACAGGAAGCTAAATAGCAAATCACTGCTAAATCCATTTCTTAACACAAATAACCATTGCATGGAGTTAATTGATTTAGGTTTCTATCTAATAAATTCTATATATTCTATAGAGATAGAAATGGATCTGGTTGTTTTCTGGAATCAAAGAAAGATAAGATGTTGAAAACGGCTCTTAGGTTGCAACTTGAAATAAATGTTTCTATTGATCCAGAAAGGAATAGAATATTAATTTATTCCAAGGAAGAAGAAGATTGAATTGGAAATATCGACAGATTCTTGTCGAGTCCAAATATATATGAAATAAAAAGAAATCTACCGTTCCAATTTAATCTCTATCAAATTTTAATATCAGAATAGTGGATATAGTCATGATTCAATGGGTTAGATCCACTTACTTTTTCTTTCGTTGATTTCTAATCTTTACAATTCTTTACAATGGATTTGATTGGAATACTATAATTCAAAATCAAAATATAGATATATTTGTCGCTTCAAGAGACAACTTATCATTATTCATTATAATAAACATATCTCCCATTGTGAAGTCGAAATTTCAAATCATTAATACCTTGAGGCTCATGGAAAAGATTAAACTGACCTTCAGAGAAAGGATAAGGAGAATAAATGCATTGAGCACAAAATTTGCCAGCAAAGCCAAGGTGGCATAAGAACCTAAAAGATGCTCAAGTGCAGCGTTAACACTTTCCACATGAATAAAATTCTCCCTAATTAACCCATCAGTCAGAAGTTTATCGTGTGCAAATTCTGTCCAAAATTGAAGACCTATGAGGCTTAAAGCTGTAAACACTGCTGAGATTGATAAGTAGCTCACAGCCATCGGAAACAAACACAAGTTTTTCACCAAAAATGAAGTTCCAGATTTTCATTAGAACTAGACGAACATCACTAATCTCGGGCAATAATAACAATTTTTTGGATAATAAACAAGAAGCTGCTGGACTTCAAAATCGGCACGTTCAATGTTAATAAATTGAACAAACTCAGGTTATTTTGCAACCATAAAAACCTGAAAAACATGCCCAAAAATAAACAAACAGTATTAGAAAATAACCATCAAAGCTGTAATTTAAAAAAAAAAAAAGAAAAAAAGAGCCAGCATTAGCAGTTAATGAGTTTATTGATGTTAATTTTTCAAATTCTAACTACTCATGTCCTTTTCTGATCTCATTAACCGGTTTCTTTGGAATGTGACAGACAGAAATGGATTACAAACAGCCACCAATTAAATTGTGAAAACCCAACGAAATTGACAACACGTAAAGCATAATTATGTTGAATGAATCAATTATATAATAATTAAAGCGGAATTCAAAACCACCCAACAAATACAAATAACAAATAGAAGTTAAACCCTTAGACAAAACTTTGAAAACCGAAAGAATCGAAGAACAAATAAAATCAGGAAACTGAACGAAAATGAGAGAGTGATAACATTTAGGGAATTGGGGATACCAAAAAAAAAGTACACAAACTCACGGATTCCTCAACCAAAACTTAATAATTTAGGGAATAATTTTTTAAGTAAATAATAGATAAAAGAGAAACGATCGAAAGAATCGGAAACCTGATTCGATCTGGGATGAAGGTAAAGCTTTCACGAGACGGTGGAGGTGTCAGCAAATATTAACCGGCAACAGCAATCGCATGCTCTCTTTTACATATACATATGCATATATATATATATATATATATAGAGAGAGAGAGAGAGAGAGAGAGAGAGAGAGAGACGAGAACAAAAAACAAATGAAAGAATAAATCCAGGGAGGGTCTGTTTGCGTTTCGCCGGAAAGTGAATGTCAAATCTTTAAATACTGTTTAAAAAAATAAAATAGGTAAAGCCCTATTTTATTTATTTACCTCACCATATATTAATATATTTTAAATTCAATCAAATAAATAAATAAACAATACTAGTAATTTGATTCAACGAAAATATTTTTTAAAAATTGAAATGTAATAATATATTTCACCTTATTAATATTAAATATTTTATCATATTAATTAATTAATTAATTAATGTTGCGAGATGAGAATGAGTCTATGAAATAAGCACCAAAATATTTTGAGTAAATATTAATTTCTTATTTATAGTATTAAAGCTTTTATAACCAAAAACAAACTTTATAATTTATTAAAAAATTATTACTCATTATTTCAGATAGAAAAATAATATGTTTCATTTTTATACTAAAATATAGTATATTTGGCTTTTTGAAAAATAAATGCAGCTTCTTTTTCCTTTTATCAGTGTTTTGCTTAAAAAAAAAACATCGAAAATAGACAATGATAAAGTGTTGCTGTTTGCAAAATGACAATTAGGCCCTCTGAGTGCATACATATTTCCCGTCAAAATTCGGATGCTTGCAGAAGGATTTGAAACTTTCACAAAACCCTAAATCCCCCCCCCCAAAGAAAAAAACCCAAGTGCCCTATCTCTGACCCTGAAACTCCAGCCAAATTTCCGAGATATTACAGTAAATGATGGGCATAATAAAAAGCTGTTTTTCGTTCATAGCAGGCACAGTTTGCGGGATTTACGTTGCCCAAAACTACAACGTTCCCAACATCAAGAAGCTGGCTGACTCCGCCTTCTTCATTGCCAAGCATGTCGAAGAGAAGTACCGCAAGCCCAAGAACAAGGATGACGATTAGATCCTATATGCCACCATTCTGTTGTCAATAACCAATAGAATCAGCAGGTTCAATGTTGTTTTCTCTTCATTGATTTTGGGAAAGGAAGACGAAGTCAATTTTTTAGATCAAATACAATATTGGGATTTGTAAAACAAAAACCAAGATTACTTAGTGACAAAGTTGGTTCTTAATTATAAGCTATTTCTTTTTTCACTCGATTGGAGATGTCCTGGTTTAAATATTTATTGGTTAGTTTGAATATTATATATATATATATATATATTTGTTGCTTATTTCAGTGTGATTTTGGGACTATGTTGAATTTTGGTTGTTCGTTGTCGAGGGAACAAATGTGACAGGCTCAAAAAGCCTCTCGAGCCCGCCTTATTCACTCGGGTTGTTCTTTTCACATCATGAGAATGACAGTTTACCAGTAGCTTGGCTTAAAACTAGTGGCAGGCTTTGCATCGTTCAATATTTTGTTGAGTGATGGCGGTATCTTGAGTTTTCACATGAATTTCTGCAGTTCTAAGCAGTATTCAATGAGTTAGATTGTACTCCAAAGTTAGTGATCATACTTTTCAATTTGCTACTGGGAATGAGTTTTTTTGACTTTTCCAGTGCTTATAAATTATGGAACTTATGACACTTACAATCAGCTCCAATGTAGTGCAGGTGCCATCTAGGCTGGTTACCCCTTTGACTTAGCGTTAGGCTTTTAGGCGCTGCTTTTTTAATTGAAGGAGAGTCTTTCCTTCTTAACTTCATTTGATGTTTCTTGGATACACCTTTTGGCTGTAGCTTGGTGGTTAATGCTGAGTCTTAACTCTTAATATGGCTTCCATTTTTTTGTTGGATTGCTTATCCTTGAAATCTGGTTTTTCAAGGATTGGTTGGATTGGTTGTATGTTGTCCCTTGTTTTGGACTTTGGAGTGCTTTGCCAGGCCTTTTTTGTGCCTTGCTCACTCAAGACTCTCATAAGTCTAAGTTCTCTGGCGTAACGGTGGTCAAGTATTGCTTCCGAGTTGTAGTGGTGATATGTTCTAGGGAAGGGAACCATGTATCTATCTGGTGGCGGCATTGACCCAGGGAGCTTTCTTCCAGCTATTTCTACGATATGCAGACCGACTGGTAGTGTAATGCTTCTATTACATGCATACAGAGTCATAACTTTCAAGTCATGTGTATGTTTCGTCCAGGACTCCTGACCGTGAGGCTTAAAAATTGGGCAATTTGATCGATACTTGAATCTTTCTTCTCTCTATCTCAAATAAGGCACGTAATACTTTTCCCAATTTGTTGTTAATGAAGGTGGAAAATAAAAAATATTGTAATGAAAAAGATTGATCAAATTTTCTAGTAGTCGTCTACTGCATTGATCTGTGGCAGCGCAATCTATTTTGCGGAAAAAACTGGCCTAAATGAAAGATTATTTGGTGGACATCAAGTGCTGGCGGCTGATAAATTACGAATGCGAAGAATGAGGAAGACGGAAGAAATGAGACACGTTGCGTGGTTGGCCATCATGAATTGAATGGGTTGTAACAATTTTGGAACAAGCATTGAGTAGAATAAGAACAGAATGCGACTTTTAGAAAGTTTATGGTGTCAAGATTACTATTTCCTTTTAATTTGATGCCACAACCGGGCTATGAAATACAATGTAAATCCATTAAAAGATGAATCTATCTTCCAAAAGCCAATGCTTGGGCTTATACTTGACTTCTTTAATGTTGTTTTTGGGCCGTGATGTTTATTGGGCTAATGGCAGGTCCTTTAGAAGTGGACGGGCTTGCATAAGCATTACTTTGTTACTTTTTGATGAAAATTCCATCATTAAGCTATCCAAGAAAGCCGAAAACATCATTGAAGTGACAAAGCAAAATGTGGGACACAAAATGATGCGGCTTATTATGAAGATAAAGACAAATAATAGTCTATTCAAATTTTGAAAAGTTGTCACTAATTGTGGTCAGTGATGAAGATTAATTATCTGATACCTAAGATGGACATATTGATAATTAATCAACTGATTTGGACTGGAGAGATCAATATTGCAGAGGATTGATCTCTTATTATCTGCACCTTGTTAATTAATGATTGCACAGTAGTATGATAAATTACGTGGCTTATACGCAAAACCGAAATTTACTCTCGTATCAGTCACTGCTCCACACAAATATCAGTATTAGATTAATCAAATCTAGTTAAAGGTCGGTTAGATATTTTTATTAGCTTTTTTTATTCTTAGAAGGTGATGAACCCCCCAAATCAAATCTCAGCGACGAAAAAAAAAATCAGACTAAATTGACGGCTCAGATAGATTCAATTAAAAAAATCTTAATAATATGTTTGGCTCAAAAAAACACATAAATAAACCAAGATTTTAGTGAACCAATTGAACATGGGATTGAACAAATAATTGAATCAATTTTAAATTTTTATTATAATGTTCTTATTATTTTTTTTAATAAATGATGGGATTTTAATTTTATACTAAATTTTATACCTTAATATTAAAAAAATATTTTTCATTAAATATTATTAGCTATTTTTAATGCTTAATATTAAAATCATGTATTTAATATGTTTGTTTTAACGGCAAGAGCAACTCATTTTGGTTTTGATGTTTCTTTCTTGTTTCTTCGTAGTATATTTTGTTAAGAGTATAGGTTGTTGCCGAATGCCGAGATACCCCGTGGGTGCTCAGGAATTGTGACTACTATTCTATCAGATAAGCTTAAGCGCGTCTGAATTCTGATCAATTAGACTATTATTGGCAAATAGCAACCGTTAAATGATATTCTTATTTGACTAAACTTTTCTCATCCTCATAAAAAAAATAAAGCTGGGAAATTCTGAATAATATTTTATTAAATGATGCCTATTGCCTGCTTAAAGCAATATACTACGTACAAATGTACGTACAAGATGGATATGGGTCATCCTCTCTCCCTGCGCTTTCTTTTCTTTTCTATTGCGTTTTCGCACACCCCCCCCCCCAAAAAAAAAAAAAAAAACTCCATGGTAATCACACTAACATCATGGTGAAGGCCACAAATATCTTTACTTGCCCAACCATAATCAAAGGATCTTCCCTCTTCATTTTATAACTAGAGCAAACAAAGACTATGAAAATCACACACGCTATATAGACATGGAGCTTCTGTTGCCTTGCACCTACAAACAAATTATACATCCACTTCCGCAGCTTCAGATCTTGATTCGGATCCTCCTTCTGACCTTGATTCAGAAATCCTTGCAGCCACCTCGGCCACCACTAGTCTTGTCAACAGCAGCCCTGCAACTAGAGCTGCTCCCATCAGTATTGTAAAAACCGCGCTCCAGCTCTTGGCAGAAATGTAACCAGTTAATAATGGTCCGATTGCGGCACCAACAGAACCTGTTCCATCTATGATTGCTGTCACAGTTGCCAATGCCTTTGAGTTCCCCTTTAATGAACTGTGTGTTCCCAGGTCGGCTGAGACTGCAGTTGTTATAAGAGCATAGGGCCCGTTTACAAACATGCCGCAGATGAACATGAGAGCTACGTTCATTGCCAAGGATATGTGTCCGTAAGTACGATAGAAATACAGAGCTGGGATCGCAGAATACATAAAAGTTGCTGCTGTTATGGCTCTGGCATCTAGGCGATCAGATATGTGTCCAGCTAAGATTCCTCCGACCACCCCTCCGACATCAAAAAATGTTGACAAGTTTCCGGCTGTCTCATTGGATAAATATTTTCCCTCAATTGCTGCAAGATTGATGAAAAGAAAAGAGAATAAGTAATGAACATCTAGTCAGCCAAGAAACATTTAAGAATCAATCATTTCAACATGTTTAAAGACCACAAATATGGTATAGAGCAGAAATCCAATGGGTATAGTTCAATGACTTGCACATCTCAAATGATGCATGTGACCGAAAAATTATGAAACATTGTTAAAAATTCAGATAAGTCAACAGCCTTCCTTGTTGGTTAAAAAAACAAAGGTTATATGTATCTACACAAAAAGCGTCAATTCGTAAAGTGACCTGTTTCTTTCTATGGTCAAGCTCCCAAAGTTAGTCCCTTAATGACTGTACATGGATGCAGAGATATGGATGGAGAAGGAATAAATAAGAATACCTGTATGGCTAATGTAATATGGAAGCCAATAGAGAAATGTGTAAGCGACCAATTTGGCAAAGAAGAGGCAAAAAGCAAAAGGAGCAACCCCAGGGATTTTCCATGCTTCTATGAACCCCACAGCTTTTTCCTTAATCTCAGTATCTGAGCCTAATAGAGGCTCTGTTACTCCCTCTCCGTTCTTCCAAGGAGAATCCACTTCATCTTCTTCTGTATCAGCTCCGACTGATTCAGGACTAACAGGCAGCAAAAGGAAAACCACCATGCCTATGAAAGCAATAAGCAGACCAGGCACAACAAAGGACCAACCCCATCCATAGCTCAATAGTGCTGAAGCAATCAAAGAACCAGTAATGTTCCCAATAGATGTGTGAGCATTCCATATTCCCATAATCAAACCTCTCTTTTTCTTCCCAAACCAGTTACCGACCACTGCAACAACTGAAGGCCATCCTGTTGATTGAAATAAACCGGCAATCATTTGTACTATCAGATAGTAGTAAAAACTATGGACTTTAGCCCAGTACCCAACACCAAATAGTGAAGTAAACAGGCCAGTTCCAACCATTCCCACCGTCAAAAAGATCCTTAAATTCATTCTATCACCCAAGTGTCCAGAGAAGTACATCCCAAATGCATATACTGCGAGAAACGCCACGTCCAGTTGACCAAGCAAGGCCGTGCCATCAGATCCATTAAATGGGGCCCAACCATCTCCTAGAACCCAGGAAAGTCTTTTGTTTTCAGCAGCTGCACCAAGGAATGTTATCCTCCATGGGAACTTCAAGCCTACATCAGATGATTGGGGATCAAGAGCACTTTTGACGACGCTGGTTGTTTTCCTTGTCGCATGGTAGCTAGCGTAAGCGAAAAATGTTACAATCAAGACGATTGCTTGATGAGTTTTATAGGAAAGCTTCCCTTTCTTAGTGTATTCTAAGAAACGGATTCCAAGAGGCTTGCTGTAACTTCTCTCAGCTGGCAATTCGCATAGCGAACCCATGTATTTTGATTCCCTCGAGGAAAAATAAGGAGGAAGCAGAGCTCCAACTTCCCCTGATGGACAAACAGCAAACTGGAAAATTACAAATCAATAAGCAATGTAAGACTGTAATTCAATTCCAAAAAACTAATTCCTAATCAATAACCAATGTGAGACTGTAATTCAATTCCAAAAAAACTAATTCCTAATCAACAGAGAATTTACAGAAATGAAACAGCGACCAACCAGTAAATTCTAGATTATGAAAGATATTATAATCAAACAATAAAGTTAAATTTGATTCATTCAAAATTAAACAAAGAAAGAGCACTTGATTTGACATATTTGACATCACTAAGAAACTCCGCAAAATTGAGATATTGTGCTAAAAAAAACCTCCCTAAACAACCCAGAGAAAAATAACGATATTAAAGCTCATAAAAGATTGAGATAACGTGCTAAAAAAACTCCGCAAAACTGTAGTCAAAGTTCAATGCAATATCAAAAGTGAGAAGGAGAAACCAGTCCTTTGGAAACTGCCTAAGAAAAGGATATACCTTGTCTTGCCTAAAGAAGAGAACCCGATTTTATTTCTTTCAAACGTGAAACAGAGTCAAATTCAACACAGAAATTAACTAAAACTTTAGATAGATTGCGCTCAAATTTCGAACAGATCCGTATTTAATGATCCTACATAAAACGGAACCTTAAAAAATGCAAATTATTTCAGAAACGGCACTTAAAACGCAAACAAAACACGATCGAACGTTGAATAATGTTTTTTTTTTAGAAAAAAAAAAGCAGATATGAATACAGATTCCATATGAAAATACAAAGAATCACCAAAAGGAAAAAAAAAACAACAGGGACGACAGAAGACTTGTTCATACTTTTTGAAGATCATTCGGTCGGAAAAGAAAAAATCCAGGTCGTCAAATTTGCTTCATGAGGAGATTTTCCTTAATAAAAATCAATATTACCGCCAAGGAATCAAAACAAAGAACTCAAAAGATGAGGTATAGATAGGGTCAAAAACCATTCACAAGAATTGAAACTTTACAGGGAGAATAATCAAACATACATGAAGAAAAAGATCATTACCTCTAGCTTAGCAGAGCTCACTAGAATCTTAACTTTGTTATCTTCCTTTCTTTTCTCAAAAAAGAACTTCCTTTCTTCCCCGCCCCTTTTTTTTTTTTTTTATTTCAAGTCCTCTCCTCTGGCTTTTCGGTTGTCAAGGAACGAAAACGCTTCCACAGTTCTTAAGCTCCCAGCGTCGGCGGGAGGATTCTTGAAGTGGACATAAACAATATAATTATTCAAAGATACGAATTGGCAATCATGCCCCTACTTAATTTCCCATTAGGATTTTGATTTCCCATTGCTTTATTTCTAAAGAATTTACTTAATTGCCACTCAAGAACACCCGTTTGGCAATTTCGGATTTAGATTAGGCTTTTTTTTATGGTCTTTTTGGATTCCCAGTCTTTGGCAATGACTGTACACAACTAAAAATCAAAGTAAAATTAGTTTATGTATCTTGCCGAAAAGAAAAAAAAATAGAAATTAATTTATGTATCACCTAAAATCAGCTCAATTTCCATGGCTGTCTGCTACTTCTCTTTTATTTCTTTTTCAGAAGAATTATATATACACGCGGTATTTTCTTTGATTATATATCAAGTCTCTCATCCTATTACCTACAAATGAAATGTAACAAAGTCTACATGTGCAAGGTCTCTTCCATATTTTGAATAACCAACTCCTAACCACATTTCCTATCTATATATACCTGTAAAAGTAGTAACATTTTAGTTTTATCTTCTCATAATATATACATATACACACACGCAAATCTTTGCATACTTTCTTTGAATAAAAATTGTCTTATGTGTAAAAACAGAGAGAAATTAAGGAGAGTGAAAAAGGCATCATTTGCAAATGGATATATATATATATATATATATATATGAGGGCAGTGCAATCATCAATTTATTCAATTTGTAACGTGAAGAACAAGTTGAAAAATTAATAAGTTATTACGTGCCTTCTGACCAGAATAAACCACACTTGTCCTGACCGTATTAGTCAATTTCATTTTTAAATCGGGCAAGTTCCTTTCCTTTATTTTTCTGCTTTTCTTTTTCCAGGGAATCAATGCTTCTGGCTTTTAACAATATTCGCGAGCCCAATTTTATACATGTACGCAAGATTGCCACTCTCTTTTAGACAGTTGATTAAGCCAACCCCACATTCAAATCTCTCCTCTAATAAAACAAAGAATAGAAATAAATATGTCTGAGTCTTTAATAATTACTTTATATAATATCATAATCACTTCTGAATGTAGAGTTTATTTTCTCTGCATTTTAAATTGAAATGTTTAAATTTCACAAATTATTTTAGAATATTATCATATTTTTCATTAATTTTCATATGAATTTATTATTATTATTTTTTGAATATATCCCTTATCTTCGTTGATTGAAGGTTTGTATTTAAGTAACGATAAATGAAATAATTATTTATATATATATATATATATATGATAACGGAAACAATGAAGAAGATTAAGCGTTCATAGTTCAACTAGCCCCGTGAAACAGAAGACCTCTTCTTGTTTTGCCTTTTCTTGTGTTTTTCATTGAAGTACGCTAATGCTCTCTATCTCCTTCTCTTCTTGTTTTGCCTTTTTTTTTTTTTTTTTTTGTGTTTTTCATTGGCGTACGCTGACGCTCTCTATCTCCTTCAATTCTCCTAACGAAGAAGAGCAATTTTTTTTTCTAATCTTTGTTTTATATATTCAATCAAAGGTTAGGAGAAGGGTCGTCGTTTATTCGAAATTTTACAACTGTTGTTTAACAGGTATCGCGTTTAAGCCCCTGGCATGCATACATAAGCAAGTAAAGAAGTTTTCCTAGTTTTAGAAAAAAGCACACTCGTCTAACGATAAGGTGTGAGATCAAAGAAGCTCTCGAACGACAAAAACATTAAAAAATTAATCGTATTCTTCGAAAATTTGTTTGGACGTGGATTTTTGTATTCGTGTCACCTTTTGCCACCCCTCTTCTTTCCATTCCATTCCTTTTTTTATGGACTTAGCTAGTCGAATAATATTAAAGCCTTTTAGAAACCAAACAAAATATTTCTTGAAAATAATTTGGATGAATAGATGATTTTCTTATTTTTTGCAAATAAACCACCTTGGCTATGTCTATTAATTTTGGTTTTAAAGCTTTAGAATGGTTGAGGATACTCCACGCTGCTATAGCAAAACTCTTCTCAGCCTTCCTCTACGAGATCAAGAAGAAACTATAGAAAGATTTAACCCTTAGTTTATGCAAAACTATCTACTTATATGATCAGCTTCTACATGTTTTAATTCCTCTATACACCATCTGATTACACTTTTAATGCAAACCAAAAGTTGCATGACTATTTCCTATGGTCAACCATGACTTCTATTGCTTCTTTTCTTTCATAAATAGTAAATCAAAACCCTCTAAATAAGATGATTAAGATTAAAAATTTATCATTTAAATTCAATACTACTCAATGAAACTCATTCTCTTACTTTCTTAGAAAGATGGCAAAGAGAAACTGTTATCTCACAGAGATAGCAAAAAAAGCAAGTGCTTCTTTCTATATAGCTTTTGAACATCTATGCTCGAAGAAGATTTGATCTCTAAATTCCTGTTTTGAGTAATAAAATACACATCTACTATTAAACTCCAAATTTCAAGATAATAGTAAATCTTTTATAAGAAATTTATTTAAAATGCCCATCCAAACAATTAAAAAATGCCACATAAGCTGGAAACTTGTTCTCGGAATAATATTTTATCTATAAATCTAGACCATCGGATCCAACACCTCATTATCTGACGTACCAACTTTTTTCGGGCTGACTATCGAGGACACATGGTCGAAAGGGTGATTTCGGTCAGACACTCCAAAAATAGACCACCGAGCTGAATGTTGGCGAAGGGTAATTTGTGGAAAACAAAGCGGGATATTTCCGTGAATCCACTAGGTCTAGACTACAGTAGCCAGGTCAGGGTGTGAGTTTAATTATAGAAAGGGCGGGTGGTGCCGCAAAAGCATATTCGCATATCCA
>JBBYHM010389679.1:0-14709 GCA_038381775.1 Adansonia rubrostipa | reverse complement strand
TAAAATGAAAATTTAGAAAAGTGTAGGGACTAAATAGCAAATTTTCATATTTAGGGTGCAAAATGTACATTTCATCAATTTTAATGATTTCTATTATTTCTATGGCCTTCCATAGGGATACTGAAATTTTCAAAACTTTTCGCATTTGTTTGGTCCTCCGAAGAATACGAAATGTAATTTTCAAAAATTTAGAGGCTTGATTGCAAATTTTGCATTTCAAGTCAAACTTAAACTTTTAGCTTCTCTATTTAGACTAATTCATCTCCTTTTCATCATTTTAGTGTCCATTAGGGTACC
The DNA here is from genome assembly GCA_038381775.1 of Adansonia rubrostipa. Classification (NCBI taxonomy): domain Eukaryota; kingdom Viridiplantae; phylum Streptophyta; class Magnoliopsida; order Malvales; family Malvaceae; genus Adansonia; species Adansonia rubrostipa. The sequence continues at coordinate 14,412 of JBBYHM010389679.1, read as the reverse complement.
GGGATACTTTCATGTCGAAGGTATACCCTAAGGGCATTTTGGTAGTTTTCTTAAAATCGAGTCCTAGATAGTAACCGGGATACTTTTATGCCAAAGGTGCACATTTAGGATAGGTTCACCTAGTTTTTATCATTTTAGTGTCCATTAGAGGTACTCGGATACTTTCATGTCGAAGGTATACCTAAGGGTATTTTCATAATTTTTTTCACTAGGATGCTTTTATGCCAAAGGTGAATGTTTACGATTCATTTAGCCTTTTAAGGTCTTCTTAGTGTCCATTAGGGTACCGAGATACTTTTCATGTCGAAGGTATACCTTAGGGCTATTTTGGTAATTTTTTTAAACTCAAGTCCTAGATAGTAACCAAGATGCTTTTATGCCAAAAGTGCACATTTAGGATAGGTTCATCCAGTTTTATCATTTTAATGTCCATTAGGGGGTATTAGGATACTTTCATGTCGAACGCATACCTAAGAGCATTTTTGTAATTTTCCTTACCGGGATGCTTTTATGCCAAAAGTGAATGTTTATGATTCATTTAGCCTTTTAAGGCCTTTTTAGTGTCCATTAGGGTACTAGGATACTTTTCATGTCGAAGGTATACCCTAGGGGCATTTTGATAATTTTTTTAAAATCGAGTCTTAGATAGTAACCAAGATGCTTTTATGCCAAAGGTGTACATTTAGGATAGGTTCATCTAGTTTTTATCATTTTAGTGCCCATTAGGGGGTACCAGGATACTTTCACGTCAAAGGTATACCCTCTAGGCATTTTGGTAATTTCGTTAGAACCAAGTCCTATGTGATTACAAGGATATTTTCATGTCTAAGGAGCACATTAGGAATAGGCACGTCATTTTAGATTTTTATTGAGTTTTAGGAAGTTTTATAATATTTTTAATAAAATATAAATTTTCTTTTAAGAAATTAAGGCAATGTCTCCAAGTTTAAATAATACGTAGAATTTCTCCCAAAATATGAGAGAGGTTTTACGGATTATTTTAGTTTTGAGATATCCTTTTCAAAATGGAGGTCGGGATTTTTATAAATTTTAAAAAAATAACAATAACAATAAAAACTTTCGCACTCCTCTGGCCCTCCACCGGGGTGCAAAAGATATTTTTAATTTTAAAACCTTTTGTGTTCATCTGGTTTTCCGTTGGGATACAAAGGAGAATGATAAAAAGCTTTCAAGTTCCATTAGTCTTCCGATGGAGTACGAAAGAGATTTTGACTTCCAAAATTTTGAAAACTCGATCTTCCTAATATGGAATAATAAATCTATCTTAAAAAATTTATTATTTCAGGAATCTATAATTAAATGTCATATGTTGAAACCAAATAAAAATTAAAATTCAAGTTAACACGTAATTAATAAGATACCAATTTTCGAGCATCACGGGAGGGTCGATCCTTACTTGTGATTGTAACTAACTCCCGACCCTTTTATATGATCTCTGGTATGATCGTAGGCCTTGGAGTTTGTATTCTAGGGTTTCGTAACCCTCGAAATACAAACTTCAGTAGGTGACCAATCTCACCTAACCCAAATAGATTGGTGGCGACTCCAAATAAATAGTCATTTCGTAATGACTATTTAAGGTTAAGTCGAGTGAGTGATTCATCTCGACCACCCAGCCCCCAAAAATAAAAAGATTTCAATAATGATATGGCCTATAAAAATAAGAGAATATAAAATAGTAATAAATTTAATAAATATAGGAGCGAAGGCCATTTAAGTCAGGCTTGGTTAGGATTCGTATCCGGGCCACGTTGCGACACTAGGTTTAGTGAAGACTCTCATGTTACATTTGTTTCACTGGAATAGAATGGAGTTGTAATGGAATAGCTATTATGTGAAAATGGAATGGAATAGTTACACAGTAGTTTAATTCAATAAAACGGAATGACTATTGCTCTAGTATTCTTATATTTGGTTGATAAGAATAGCAAAAGTTATAACAAAAGAATAATGACTAAATTACCTTTTAATTTAAAATAAATTAATATTTTTAATGTACAATGAATAAAACCTTAAATTTTATCACAAAATTCAAACCAATCTTTGACAATATCTTTATATTGTCTAAAATCGAACTCGTTATCTTTAGATTTGTGTCAAAATTGTGATTTAATGTAAATTTGGAATAAAAAATTTAGAACTCCATCCATAATCTTATCCATTTTCGCTTTCCAATGGCCAACGTCGAAGGTCCATTATTTGCTTTTTTTTTCTTGTCACTATGACATTTGTTTGATCTCGTTTTCCTTTTATCCATTTACAGTTTCAATTTAAAAAAGGTAATTTTTGGAATTTTTGATTTTAGGGTTATGATCTCAAAGTTGAAATATATGTTAGTTGGAAATTATGGAAATTAAATGGGATTTTGAAAAAAGTTAAGAGATTAAAGAGATTGTGGAGAAGGGGTAGGGAAGAACAAATTTAGGGTTTAAGATTGTGGTAAGATAAACCCAAAACGCAAAATGTTTTCATTTAAAAGGATATTAACATTATGGGATGTGAATCTTTGACAAAAGGGAATTCAAATCCCTTAGAGCATGTTTTAACATGTTTTATTTTTTTCATAAATTAAATGGGGAATTCAAATTTCTTTATAAGATGATTTGAATCCCTTTTTTTGCTTCGAAATAGAATCATTGTTTAAACCATGTTCTATCTATAACCGCTATACTATCCAATGATCAGTTTTGCTACATATAAAAAAAGGTAATATCCCTGTAATTAGGGAACGTATATACTAAAAAGTAATCATTAAAATTTCAAAGCACACAAATCATCATTCTTAAAATATTTCCATAAGCTATTTACATGCAACAAAAATTTGGACAATAATGTTACAAATCGACTAGTAAAAAGTATTTAACAAAATACAAGCAAGAATAAACAGATCCAGTACACTATAAAATATAGAGAATTACATTAATAGTTGATCAAAGTTTATGTTACAAAAAGTAATATGATGGATCAAAGTTAAAAGTTACAAAAAATAACTATAAGGTATATAAAATTACAAAAAATAAATGTAAGGTACATAAAAACAAATGCAAACATAAACAAAAAGCTACAGTTATGCATTGCATTTCTAAGATTTACATATATGTCATACAGAAAAGGAATTTTATGAACCAACTATAATCTTCAATACGTAGGAAGAAATCTTCTAAGCTATGCAAGTCACCTAGAAGGTAGATAATAAAACACAAGCATTTGAGTAGGTTGATAAGGAATTTTGCTTAAAACATTATCTTTCTCATCATCTATTAAGCTTTTAATATCACTCAATGTTGCATCCAACTATTAAACCTTTTTCATGGTTCATCATTTTAGATGATTGTGGTTGTATTGTTAAGGCATCCATCTCATCTACAGAAGCTTTGGTTTCACATCTTTTATTAGTGCTTCCCTCCTTATTTATCCCTTAATAACCTTTATTTTAGCATATATTTCTTCTATGATATCCACAGCGGTGTCGTAACATGGCCCGGATATGAATCTGGACTAGCCTGACTTAAAATGGCGAATGTATCTATTGTTTCTATATAAATATCTATATACATGATTATTTTCTTGTTTGGGATCCATATCATTAATGTTATTGTTATTCTTATTTTGTGTCTAGGAACTGAGTTGTTGAGATGAATCGCTCACTCGACTTGTCTAAATAGTCATTATGAAATGACCATTTATTTTGGAGTCACCACTAATCTTTTTTCAGTCAGTGAGATTGGACACCTGCCAAAGTTTATATTTTTGAGGGTTATGAAACCAATGAAAACAAAATCCAAGGTCTGCACTTATACCAAAGATCACTTAAAACAGTCCAAGAGTCGGTTACAATCACAAGTAAGGATTGATCTTCTCGTGATGCCTGTCAATCAGTACCTATTAATCGTGTGTTAACTTAAATTTTTATTTTTATTCAATTTCAACATTTGATATTTAATTATAATTCCCATAATATTTTATTAAAGAAATTTATTATTTTGCAAAAATAGGATTTTAATATTTTTGGAAATCGAAATTTCTTCCATGCCCTCTGGGAAAACCAAGAGAACAAAAAGATTTTTATCATTCTCTATCGTACCTCGTTGGATAACTTGTGAAATACGAAAGGTTTTATTTTTACAAAAATTAAAAATCTTAACTTTCATTTTGAAAATGGTATCTCGTTATTAAAATAATCCATAGAATCCCTCGCATATTCTGGTAGGAATCCTACGTATTTATTTAATTATGAGACATTGCCCCATTTATAAAAATAATTTTATTATAAAAAAATATGAACTCTATGACCTAGAAATGACCTAATATGTTGAACATATTCTTAATGTGTACTTTCGATGTGAAATTATCTTAGTACTCATATAGGATACGGTTCTAATACAAAATTATGAAAATACCTTTGGGGTATTCTATCAACATAAAAAATCCTAGTAACCCCTAGAGGACTCAAAAATTCTTGAAAAAGGGTGAACATATCCTAAATATGCACTTTCGGCCTAAAAGCATCCTAATGCATACTAAGACTAGACTCGAAAAAAATTACGAAAATGCTCTTAGAGTATAACTTCGACATGAAATTATCCCGATAACCTAATGGACCTTAAAATGATCTAGGAAGGCTAAACTAATCCTAAAAATTCAATTTCAGCATAAAGGCATCCTGATAAAAAATTACCAAAATGCCCTTAGGGTATTCCTTTGACGTAAAAGTATCCTGATAACCCTAATAGACCTTAAAATGACCTTAGAAGGCTAAACCAATTCTAAAATACTCACCTTTGGCATAAAAGCATCTCACTGAGCAAAATTACTACAATGCCCCTAGGGTATACCTTCGGTGTGAAAGTATCCTGGTAACCTAATGGACACTAAAATGACCTTAAGAGGCTAAGCGTATCCTAAACATTCACCTTTGTCATAAAAGCATCTCAGTTGCTATCTAAGACTGGATTTTAGAAAAATTATCAAAATGCCCTTGAGGTGTACTTTCGACATGAAAGTATCCCAGCGATCCTAAAGGACAGGAAAAGGATCATAGAAAGGTGAACCTATCCTAAATGTACATCTTTGGCATAAAAGCATCCCGATGACTACCTAGAACTTGATTTGAGGGAAAATTACTAAAATACTCTTGGGGTGTTCTTTCGACGTAAAAGTATCTCGATAACCCTAAAAGACATAAAAAAAAGATCATAGAAAGGCAAACTTATCCTAAATGTATATCTTCAGCATAAAAGCATCCCGATGACTATCTAGGACTCGATTCGAGGGAAGTTGCCAAACTACCTTTAGAGTATACTTTCAACGTGAAAGATCTTGGCAACCTTAAAGGACATGAAAAAGATTATAAAAAGGTGAACCTATCCTAAATGTACATCTTTGGCATAAAAGCATCCCGATGAGTACCTAGGACTCGACTGGAGAGAAATTACCAAAATACCTTTAAGGTATACTTTTGACGTAAAAGTACCCCGATAACCCGAAAAGACTTGAAAGTGATCATAGAAAGGTGAACCTATCCTAAATGCGTATCTTTGGCATAAAAGCATCCTAATGACTACCTAAGAATTGGTTCTAAAAAAATTACCAAAATGCCATTATGGTGTACCTTCGACGTGAAAATCTCTTGGTAACCCTAAAAGACATGAAAAGACAATTGATGATGATTTTTACTCTAAATGGGTAATTTAGATGACAAAAATGATCTAAAGTACAAAAATTGCTAATGGCTAAATTTTTCAAGATTAAATATTAGTCCTAAATTGACTAAAATGCTAAAAATATTTTTTTGGCCCAAAATACCCTAAATGGGTAATTTATATTTTTAAAGTAACCTACAATGCAAAAATGCCATTAAGTCCCTAACTTTTCAAATTTTGCATTTTGTATCATAATGGAGAACCAAAAGAATACGAAAGGTCTTAGTATTTCTAGCACCCCACCAGAGGACCAATGGAATGCTAAAAATATTTAAAATAATCTAAGTGGATGATTTCATGCTAGAGATGGCCATTTTGACCTAAAAAAGCTAGATTTCCCTAATGGTCCCTAAACCTACAAATTGTCCCTAAATGATTTAGTAGGCATAACACACATCAAATCACATAAAAAACACATGAGAAATTCACCTAAGGACTCTAAGACATTTGGCCAAGCACCCATGGCCTCAAAAAAACATTATGATATTTGTAGGTAAATCCTTAAAATTTTTTAAAATTATTAAATCCCCCAAAATGCCTAAAAATTGAAAATTTTTATTTTCTAGTCACTACCTAATTGACTTAATCATGTAGATACCTCTAAATAAATTTAGAGAATTTAAAAAAAATTATAAAATGGTCCTTAAGGATTTAACCAAATAAGAAATATCCTTAAATAGCCTAAAAAATAAAAAATTTGCAATTTTGACCCCTATAAGTTCCAACCAAGCTAGGAAACATCTATAAATGGGTTTGAAAAAAATGGAAAAATTGTGAAACAGCCCTTGCCAATGCTGCCATGAACCAAAACAGCTCCTAAGTGGCCTAAAAAAATTAAAGAAAAAAATTTAACCTCCAAAATTTTAACTATTTACAAAATGACCCTAAAAATTCATTTTTCATGAAATTAGACCTAAATGCTATGTTAAGATCATCTTAGAATATTACCAAGCTTAAATAAAAATAAAATCACAAAAATAAATATGCAAAAAGTATTTGAAAATATATTATCATACAAACTTCAAGAAAAGATTAGCATAACCACACCTATACAACAAAATCAAAATCACAACAACAACAAAAATATATATAAAAAAGAATCAAGGCACAAGAAATCGTCCCATGGTATTTCAAGGTAGGAGGGATGGCAAGAAGCCTTTTTTTTCCTTTTTGGCCATCGGCCTTTTATCCTTTTTTTTCCTCTTTTTTTTTTTTTATGTTAAGTTAGCTTGTTAGGTTACAAAATAATAAATGTTGTGTCATAAGCCCATACCCTTGTCATCTTAGAGTAATGTCATGCATGACATCATTGATTTTTAGAGATATTTTGAGCGAATTTGTATATAATATGTAAAATTGTACCGTAAAAATTAATTAAGAAGATTAATAAAAATTAAAAATTATTCTTTTTAAATAAAATTTCAAATAATCAATTTAATTCAATCTAATACTAAAAAAAATTTTTATGTATGAAAAAAAATTTAAAATAGCAAACTCATAAAATTTTATGAGAAAAAACTTTACTGGGAAAATTTATTATACGTAAAAAAGTACAAAACTCATAAAATAAATTGATTTTTTCCCAAATGAATTAATATGAATTAACTAATAACATTTGAAGAATTTTAAAAATTATAAATTTGGAAAAGAAAAAAATTCTACTAAAAAAATTTACAGAGTAACAAAAACTCTGCACTTCATGAATGGCAAAATTATGAAAGAAAATAAAAAATAAATAAAATAAAATAAATTTTTCAAAAATGATTTAATATGAATTAAATAATAATATTTAAAGAATTTTAAAAATTATAAACTTTAAAAAATCTCGCCAAAAAAATTTACGGAGTATAAAATCTATATCTTGGTAAATAGAAAAAAATTCTAAAACTTATAAAATACATTGAATTTTTCATAATTGATTTAATATGGATTAAAAATTAATATTTAAAGAATTTTTTTTAAAAAAATTATAAACTAAGAAAAACCTTCCCAAAAAATTGCAAAGTAAAAAACTTCGTATTTTAAAAATAGGAGAATTTCAAAAGAAAATGCAAAACTGATTCAAAAGATTTACGAAGTAGGAAACTTCGTACTTTTAAAATGAGAAGAAAATGTAAAACTTATAAAATAAAATGAATTTTGAAAAAAATGATTTAATGGTAATTAAATGCAAATTTTTAAAGAATTTAAAAATTCAAAACTCAAAAAAATTCTACCAAAACTTTTATAGATAAAGGAAAATTTGTATTCTAAAATCGAGAAAATTTCCAAAAAATACATTAAAACTTATATAAAATAAATTAAGTGAAACATATAATCCAAAATATTAATTTAAAAAATGATAAAGATGAAAATTCGGAATCTAGAATAGTTTTATTAGAAAAAAATTTCACTAGCATAATATTCGCGATATTGTGAAAAATTCAAAATTAATTACAAAAATGAGCAACTTGACGCCTTATGTTGTAAAATGCCAAAAAGATTTTTCCTTGAATATTTCTAATTTTTTGAAGTGCATATCAGCATAAATACCACATATGTATCAGTAAAAGTATATGAAGGTCAATTTCGTAATTTAACAAAAAATTCTCAAAAAAATTCTTAAAAATAAGAAATTTGATTTTGATATCATTCACAAAGATAGATTTTCAAAATTATAAAAGAAATATTAAAAATAATTTTTTCTTAAATATTCATGTATATCCGAAATTAGATATTAAAATATGAGTTTTTTTGTCATGTGAACTTTTAGCTATTTAAATTATGACTAAAAAGGTCTTGAAAATGTCTTGTTCATCTAAAAAAGATCGTTCCCAATAAGGATGGCCTTTAACTTCTTGATTTTGGATATTCATGATTATTGGAAAAGAGACCCGGACAAAATTAGGTATCTACAAGCAGTTTAAGCATTTTACCTATTGCTTGATCATTGGCATATAAACAATCACTAGTAAAATGCAAAACTCTTTATTCTAAACTGTGCAGTTTCTTTATGACTTTACATATAAAAATAAATCAAAATAAAATAAATTGTTATGTATAACTTTTATATACATGAATATGAAGACAATAGAGAACTTGTACTTATATAAGATTCCCACACACAATCTTCAGCAACAACCAACTGCACATGATTATCCTACCCAAATTTGCTTGTGCTTTCCCTTTTATGATATCATAAATTATCCCGTAATCATTTTTTTAGGTCTTAATCCTAGATTCAAGGTTAGGATGAAACTTCAAATTTACAAGTGGTAATATTTTTTCTAGCATTCTCTAATGCTTTTACTAACTTGCTAGCCTTAAACCTAGTATATGCATTAAATAACCTTATATTATGCAAATCTATCATAATGTAACTAAGGCAGCATTTTTTTCAAGAACCCATTTCTTTTTTCTTTCTTTTGAATTTTATGAAGAACTTGCTGAAGATGGTGAATTTCCTAACATTTGTTTAAAAAAGAATGCAACTTTACTCAATTCAACATATAATAAAAAGACTACAAATTCAAATGTAACAAATATAAAATAATAAGATAAACACTTTCAATTAAACTTCCAATGTACATAGTCCATGCATCTTTATAATGCAATCCATTATAGCAAAAAGAAATAAAATTAATACAATAAAAAATGCTTTAAGAAAACAACAATAACACCAATAAAACATTTAAAACAATTTAGCTTTCATTATTTCTAGATGCTTATCATTTATTGAACATTTGATTTCCTAGTTCCACTTTCCAATTTGTCCCAATAGTACTTGGATGAATGTCCATTATAATAGGATCCTTTTCACTTATTATAGCATCACCTAACTCCACTTCAATAAGATCAAAACTCATATTCATTCTGATAAAATTATGAAGAAAACTAACAAGTGATAATAATTCAGAAGGATGTATTGTGTAGTTCCAATAAGATTTCATTCTTAAACAGAAATCCATTTTTTACACCCTCATAGGATAAAATTATAGATGTAGACACCTTGTTTTGTCGGCCCATTTTTGGCACCCTAAGATTTAATTGAACGATGATAAAATTTAAAATTGAAATAAAAACTAGGGGACGACTGTTAGGTACCGTGGCCAGGCAAAAAATTTTTTAGGAAGGTCTGAAATGCCTATAGGTCACATTAAAGAAAAATGTAAAATGAAGCATCGAAGGTCTTTTTCCACAATGTCATCGGAGTTATTTAGATGAGCTCACGGATCAATTTCCCACTGTTTATGACAAAGTTAAGGTAGGTCAGGGAGCCACAAGTACATGCAAGTCATATTGGTGCACAAGTATTGATACAAGGCCTTATGGCGTTAAAAACTTGAATTTTCACATGTAGTATCGATAACAGAGGGTTTGGTATCGATATCTAAGATATGGTATCAATAACTAGCATGTTTGTATCGATACAAACCTTGGCAGTAGCTAAAGTTGTGATTTTTGGCAAAATATATCGATACACAAGCTTATGTATCAATACAAGTTTATGGAGTATCGATACAAGCCTCTACGTCTCGAGACTGGTAACTAATTTGGCTCATGGTATCGATACATGCTTCATTGTATCAATACTCATGGGTAAAAATTGCTTGTGTATCGATACACAATGTTCTGTATCGAGACATATTTGCCTAGTTTGAGCCCTTTTCAGCCCTTGCACCACTGATTCAAAATCTAATTCAAACACGTTTCTTGTACCAAAAATCATCAAAATTCATACTAGGCTTCATCTTTAGGGTTGTGATTGGATTTTGAGGTCTAAATAGTTAATGACATATGACATTTCATGACATTATGCAATTTGTCAAAGGGTAAGGCTGAACTTACCCAACATTCAGCTGTATAAAGTAGTCTAGATCTGTTGTAACATGGCCTAGATGTGAATCCTGACCAAGCTCGACTTAAATGGCCCTTGACTATATAAGTGGTGATGTATCATTATTTTAAAACTATTTATTTTTTTTTTAGGGGCCATATCGATATTAATATTCTCTTATTTCTGGGGACTCAGTGGTTAAGATGAATCGTTCACCCATTTTAACCCTAAATAGTCATCATGAACTGACCATCTGTTTAGAGTCACCACCAATCTGTTTTGGCTAGGTGAGATTGGTCACCTGTCGAAATTAATGCTTTAAGGGTCACAAAACCTCAAAGATAAATTCCATGGTCTAAGGAGTATCAGAGATCATTTTTAAGGGTTTGAGAGTTGATTATAGCCATAAGTAAGGATCGACCCTCTCGTGGTGCCCAAAATTGGTACTTTATTGATCATGGTTAATTTGAACTTTAATTTTTATCCGGCTTCAATATGTGGTATGTAATTACATTTCTCGTATTGTTAAAATAAGATTTTATTATTCCATAAGAGAAAATTGAGGTTTTGCATTTTGAAAATCATAACGTCTTATGCACCCCTACGAAAACCACTGGGACACGAAAGTTTTTATTATTCCTTTTTATACCCCAATAGAAAACCAAAGGGACATAAAAGGTTATAAAAAACCAAAATGTCTTTCACATCCTATTTGAGTACCTGGGAGAATGTGAAAGGTTTTTATTTGTATAAAATTCTTAATTTTCATTTTGAAAAGGGTATCTCGCCATTAGAATGATCCGTAAAACCCCTATCACATATGGGTGGGAGGAATTTCACACATCACTCTAACTTTGAGACATTGCCTTTATTTTACAAAGACATACGAATTAATTGAAACCAAAATAAAGGACCTATGACTCGGTCTAGACACTAAAGTACTAATTCGAATCTCAGGACTAAAAAGATAAAAGAAAAATGAACATATCCCTAAAGTATACCTTTGGCATAGAAACACTCGGTGGTTACTCAAGACTAGGTTTTAAGAACAATTAAAATATCCCTAAGGCTTACCATTGACACTAAGGCACCTGGTAACTACTTAGGATTTGGTTCTAAGGAAAATTGAAATATTCCTAAGGCTTACCATCAACACTAAGGCACTCAGTAACTACTTAGGATTGGGTTCTAAGGAAAATTAAAATATTCCTAAGGCTTAACATCGACACTAAGGCACCTGGTAAGAAAATTATGAAAATGCCCTTTGAGTATACTTACTCCATGAAAGTATCTTAGTACCCCTAATGAACTAAAAAATGACCTTAAAAGGCTAAATCAACCTTAAACATTCACCTTTGGCATAAAAGCATCTCGATGAGAAAATTACGAAAATGCCTCTAGGTATACCTTCGACATAAAAGTATCTCGGCACCCCTAATAGACACTAAAACAACTTTAGAAGGTTAAATGAATCTTAAACATTCACCTTTGGCATAAAAGCATCTCGATGAAGAAAATCACAAAAATGCCGCTAGGGTATACCTTTGATATGAAAGTATCATGGTACCCCAATGGACACTAAAAATAACCTTAGAAGGCTGAACTAATCCTAAAATATTCACCTTCGGCATAAAAGCATTCCAATGAGCAAAATTACCAAAATGCCCCTAGGGTATACCTTCAACATGTAAGTATCCCAGTAACCCGAATGGACTTTAAAATGAACTCAAAAAACTAATCCAATCCTAAATATTCACCTTTGGCGTAAAAGCATTTCGATGAAAAAAATTACTCAAATGCCCCTAGGATATATCCTCGATAAGAAAGTATCCTGATAACCCTAATGGACCTTAAAATGACCTAAAATGATGAAAAGTAGATGAATTTAGTCTAAATGGAAAAGCAAAAATTTTAACTTTAACTTAAAATGCAAAATTTGCAATCAAGCTCCTAAATTTTTGAAAATTACACTTCGTATCCTTCGAAAGACCGAACAAATACGAAAATTACATTTCGTATCCTCTGGAAGGCCATAGAAATAATAGAAATCGTTAAAACTGATGAAATATACATTTTGCCCCCTAAATATGAAAATTTGTTACTTAGTCCCTAACTTTTAAAAATTTTCATTTTAATCCCTACATGGTAAAATGCCCTAAAAATCATAAAATCACATGAAAATATACTTGGAAAATACAGCAAATATATCAATAAGAATTCGACCAAACATTTTGGCCTTAAAAACAATTCTATATTTTGCAAAATAACCCTTGAACTTTATAAAATTACATTTTGACCCCTATAGGATAAAATATCATAAAACATCATAAGAAATAATCAAACCAGCAAAGAATCACCAAAAAAACATGGCAAAAATGTGTCTAAAAATTCGATCAAACACTTTTAGCCATAAAGCATAATTTTTCATATTTTGCAAAATGACCCCTAAAATATAGAAAATACCTAAAACATGCTTACAAACTCATGAATCAAAAATCTCATGGTTTACAAAACTCTCGGCCAAGCCCAAAATATCACATAAAAACTTTTACAACTTTTGCAATTTAGTCCCTAAGTTTACAAATATTACAAAATAACTTAAAAACCTAATGTAAAAGTAAAAATAAACATAAAATCATTATTATCAAGCCCAATCAGGTTTGGCCAAGGCATAGAAAGCATCAAGACAAAAATTTTTTAACATTAAATTTCATAAATAATATCATAAGTTTATAAACAAAATTTTTAAGCTTAAAAATACAAAAAAAATCACTAATATTTCAATGCAAATCATCATAAACATAACATAATAAATATTATAAAATATGTATTCATTGGAAATAATATCATTATTACAAATGAATACAAGCTATTATATTAAAAATAAAAAAAGGAAATACAATAAAATCAAATAAATCAAGAAAATCCATAAAATTCAATCATTGTTTTCATGCTTGGCCTTTTAGCATGGAATGAAATCCATAAGCTCAAGCAATCATAAAACTCACTAAAATAAGAAATCAAGCATGAAATCAGCATAGATATGAGATTTTGGAAGAGAACCTACCTTGAAAGCTTGAAAAACATAAAAAACCTACGTAGTTTTTATGGATCTTTGGAGTTTTTGGCTTATGGAAGTTATGAACTATTTGGGAGAATTTTTTTTCATGGTTTTTTCCCAAGTGAGTGGACTGCATGATGATGGATTTTCTTCTAAATCCATCAGTGCCGTGAGTTTCCATCCAAAATCCCTAAAAAAATTTCTTTCATTTATTACATGTCATAATTTCTTGATTTTTTTATTTTTATATTTGATTTGTTTGAGATATGATTTGATTTTTGATAAATTGATTGGATTTAAATTTATAACCCTTGTCTCCTTGTGATGTCATGCATGATATCATTCATTTCTAGAGATATCTTGAGTGATATTTGTATATAATATGTAAAATTACACCGTAAAAATTAATTAAAAGATTAAATTGTAAAAATTAAAAATTATTTTTTTAATAAAATTTCAAATGATCAATTTAATTCAATCTAATACTAAAAATAATTTTTTTATGTAAAGAAAAAAGATTTAAAATAGCAAACTCATAAAATTTTACGAGAAAAACCTTTACCGAAGAAAAATTGTTATGCGTAAAAAAATACAAAACTCATAAAATAAATTGATTTTTTGCAAACTGAATTAATATGGATTAAAAAATAATATTAAAGAATTTTAAAAATTATGAACTTCAAAAAATCCTACTAAAGAAATTTACAAAGTAGAAACTCTATATTTCGGAACTAGGGAAATTTCAAGAAAAAAATTCAAAACTCATGAAAATAAATGAATTTTCCAAAACTAATTTAATGTGAATCAAACAA
>JBBYHM010389668.1:0-14712 GCA_038381775.1 Adansonia rubrostipa | reverse complement strand
TTTTTGTGGTGTTTAATTTGCATTCATATTTTGAAACTATTTTTGAAAATTATGAAGGCAATGCTTTATGTCAGTATCCTTCCAATGCTTGATACGAAGTATTGTATTTTCAAAATTAAATCTGGGGCTCATTTTATTAAAATCTCTATGTTTCTCAATTCTCAAGATACATATGCAATTTTAAAATTTTCCTTAAAGTTTGATTTTACTATTTTATACAAATTCATGCATAAAAAATGATTATATCAAAAAATGACATGTCAAACCCGAGGAAACCAAAACTAAGTTAAGACATAGCTAGAAGGTACCAATTTCGGGCATCATATGAAACTTGATTGTTCTTTACACATAACCAACTTTTGAACCCAACTAATAAATCTCTAGACCATGTAGACCATGGAATCGACATCTTAGGTTTTATAACATAGAATATTGGTTTCAATAAGCATCCAATCACACTTAGCCCAAATGATTAGTGGCAACTCCAAGTGTTGGCCACTTCATGGTGGCATTCAAAATTGGCTGGACAAGTGATTCATCTGATGATCTCTAGTCATGTTAAAAAGAAAGAATCTCGGTCAAAAGGACACTTCCTTGTCAAGAATACATATTTAAGTCATGTGCACTTCCTGTTTCATGAGGATTTTTTAAGGCACATTATTGATAGCTTGGCAACTTTGTTAGGGGCCAATTTAGACAGTTAGGCTGATGACTAGCCGTGTCTTGCTTAGTTCTCAGTTTCTCAGGTTTTGGTCATTATTTAAATATAATATGCTTTTTATTTTTGTCTACTAATATTTATTTTTTCATGATTTTTATCATGTGATCATCAAGGACCATCATGTTCCTGAATAATTGTCAATTCGATAAGTTTGTGTCCCTAACACACTGTGCACTCACATTTGCATTACATTCTCACCAAACTCCATGGTGGGATTAGGGTCTTGACTACTAAAAGGAAGTGAGCTATCCACATTCGTGAGTAACCTCCCACATAAGCATAGCAAAACTTTAGGGGTGTAAATTACCCATGTCTCTCATGAGTAACCCTTTGCATTTGCATAGGGAAATACATCCACTGGATTGAACCTATTTCTTAAAGTCTACGATAAGCGTAGGATGTACCTCAGCTATCCTTATCGGTCGAAGTGGTGATTCAGATACCAATTTAGATGTCAACTTAAACCCTATATTTATGAATCTTACAAGCTAAACTATGTCAAACCATTGCGGAATCCTGCTAGAATAACCTAGAGAATAAGAACATTTAGGGAAACATTGTTTACTTTACTCTTATATACCATAGTTACAAGGCGATAGTGAATAAACATTGTCACACATATTTGTCATTTCAGTGTCAGGATATGTCATTGTGCCGTATGATTTATGGCTGACCTTTGTCAATAAGTAAGTGATGGCAAATGAATGTCGTCACTCAAAGCAACCATGTCACTTAAAAAAGTCATATCTAACCTAAGTAAATCATTATGTTGTCTGACTAATGGCTTAACAAATGTCAAATACCAGGTGACAATGTACAAACATTGTCATCTAGATTGCCAATCTTATTCATAAGGTACATGTCCCTTAAAAAGGATGGTTTCAATCTGGACACACCGATATGCTATCCACATCATGTCTGCCCCTAGGCATTGTAATGCTTATTATCAAGGCAATTTTTATGATTTAGTTTTGTTTCTGTTCTTTTTATTTTATGTTATTGTTTATTGCCTTTGTTTTACCGCTAGCCTATTTTTTCTTGTGATGTTTCATGCATTATTTAACCATAATCATCATTATGGACAATTGGCCAAAGGTTTAGTGTTCATTTCCATTCTTTGATCTTTTGACGAAGTCTAAGCATGGAACAAGGGTCACCAACATAGAGATGATGATATCCTTAAGCTTGATCATGCCTCAAAGAAACACGGTGGACATAGTCGAGGTAGCCCAATCTTTTAGGTGAGATATCATACCCATTGGAGACCATGGACAAAATTCGTCAAATTTCTTAGAGCATGTGATTAAAAAATGTAATCATGTCAAACATCGTCAAATTTCTTAGAGCATGTGATTAAAAAATGTAATCATGTCAGACACTTTCTTATGTAATCATATGTAATCAAACTTTACTCGTTCCTTTATGGAAGACCCAATTGGTGAAGCTATCTCACAAGCCAATTGTCTCCCATACATTTGCATAACTAACTTAATTTTTTTAATAGCATCAATCCCAATAATCATTTGCTGTCATTGTTCCATCTTCATTGTCATTTCATTATGAGTAGTCATCAATAAACACATGTCATAAAAGTTTAATATGGGAATGGTCATAAAAGTGCAAAGGATTTTGAAATTGAACAAGAACATGGAACTAATCATTTCACACTACCATAATACTCTCTTTCGCAAAGGGATCGTGGTTGATAATAATAATAATAATAATAATAATAATAATAATCAGGCATGTATCGAATGACTTAAGCTAATATATATAAAGTCCTAAAATTAAATGCTCCTTTAGCAGGATGAGATGCAAGCTTAGATCATGAAACTAATAGAGCTAATGACCACCTCCGTGAAAGACCAGGGATAGGCCAATACCATGGTTACAGGAAAAGAATTGTCTAACTTGAAGAATCACCCTATCGTAGTACTAAAGCTAGCCAAGAAGAGGCTTACCATGAATATCGGTTTAATATGATGCCAGCCCCATTGGTACCACTAGTAATCTATCTGAACCCTATATTGGTGAATTAGTTCATCCTTGTGTTTCAAGGGGTAAATACAAAAGCCTCTCTAGCCTATCCAATAGCTCTTGATCACGATGAGCAAGAAATGGTGAATAGCCTAAATCTGTATTTTTCATTGATGGCACAAGCAAATATAAATTTCTTAAGAAATACCTCAAAGTCATAGAGAAGAGTGATAAGTTTAGTGCCACTGATGTGAAATCTTTGTCTTTGGTGGCTAACTTTATCATTCCCCCAAAGTTCAAGACATCAAACCTCAAAAAGTTCAACAAATTTACTAAACCTACTATACATGTTTGGATGTAACTCAGAAAAATGGTCAGACATGAGAAGAATAAGAAGCTTCTCATACATTGTTTCTAAGACAACCTGACAAGGTAATTGCTTGATGGTATATTGAGCTAGACAATACTAAAATCCAATCATGGGCTGACTTGGCTAGGGCCTTTTTGAATCGATATTAGCATGTGTCAAATTATGCCTCTCATCAATTTTCTCTGATGAACTTGGAGAAAAAGGCTATGAAAAGTTTTAGACAATATGCCCAGTGCTGGAGGGAAGAGGCAACTGTGGTTTAGCCTCTTCTAACTAAAAAAGAAATGACCATGATATTCATCAATGCCCTACGTATCCTATAGTATGACCAGTTGGTAGGAAATGCCAATAGGAAATTTACTGACCTAGTTTTGTCTGATGAAATGATCAATGTTGCAATCAAGAGTGGTAGAATATCAATAGAAAAATCTTTTAGATTAGGTAAGAAGTTGGTTGCCAACAAAAATTAGAAAGGTAAAGTGAATGCCATAAGCTATGCCAGCCCATCCTAACGAAATCAACATCAGGTGCTTAGTTTATACTATCTGAACATGCCTTAAGTCTAATCATGACTCCCTATGCTCATTAGCTAGTCTATGCTACAACATACAACCTGTCTTTTGCTATCCCACCAAATCCTCCATAAAAAAATCATTCTCCTGTGAACTGAAATGCTAATGCCTGTCAAGAATGCTTAAAATAATCAAAGGGCAAACCTTCAAAGATAATAGTTTGACCTCATTCCTATGACCTCTAAAGAGCTCTACCAGCCACTACTTTAGGGACACTTTGTCACTCTCATTTATAATCTTGAGAAGAAACCCCATAACCTTAGTGGTATAATGCCAACGTCCATTATGACTACAGTGCTAGAGCATCGAGATATGACATAAAAAATTACTTATCTTTTAAGCAAAAGGCATAGAGCCTAGTTGACTCAAAGGTCTTACAATTTAGAGTGAATCAAGGACCAAATCTCATGTAAATCTCCTGCTAATTATGCTTAACCAATTATGAACATGACTAGTGTCAAAGTCAAGTATGAAATTCATCTAAACTGAACAAAATCTACCCTTGACAATGGGACCATGTTAAAAACCATTGTGCTTTTCAAGTCTATTTTCATGTAATGTTAAGAATAAAAACCTATTTGTTTATTGGAATCCCATCTATTGGTGTCTTTTATCTAATATTATTGATAAAAATGACTTAAAATGATGTATCTTATCTTGTGTGGCTTTTTTATGCTTTGCTTTAACTTGAACCCTTTGACTATATATTTTTATCTACACTGTTTATTTTTTGCATTTTATGGTGCTTTAATAAAAGTGATATAGATACTTTTACTGAGCTCCTAGAGATCGATTTTGAATGGTCAACCTGTATTCATGAAATTGACTCTGATGAAATTCTAAGGAAAGTTTTATGCTATCAGATCTACCAAGGTCAATCAAACATAAGGAAAATAGAATATAGGACTCCATCACAATTGGTTGAACTTGTTTAGTCAATTGAAACTTAAGATTATTTATGGCTATGGCAAATTAATAACTTTAGGGAGCATGCCTTCAAGCATGGAGAGAAAATAAGTATTGATTTATGCATTTGGGAAAAGAAAAAAGGAAAATGAAATTGAATGCAGCATCATGTGATTAAGATATTCAACATTTAAGAGAAACTTTCCTCGAGAAGTGACTTATTAGCTTGCATAGTGGCATTTGAAATGAAAGACGGTCATCTTCTTTTTATCCTTTCACAAACTATAAAATCATTGCTTTTTCTACCCCTTTGAGCTTAATGAATTCATTCTTTCAAAAACCCTGATCAAAGATTACCCTCTACATTAGAGGGCATGAAAAGCCTTTTAAAGAAAATGGGGTAGATATCCACTTCTACGATTATCAAAATGCCTTACATAAGGGGCAAATGTAGGATGTACCAAGTTATTAAAGTCTAAATTTTCCTAAAAGAAGAGGGTCAAAGTCAAAGTCAAAGTGAAAAAGAAAGAGATTAATAAAAAATTAAAGTGAAAAATTAAATCAAGAAAGAGAAAGCTAAGGGAAAGGAAAAGAGGGAACCTAAAGGTGGAAAACTTCAAATATGATCATTAATTTGATCAACCTTAAACATAGAATTTGGCCTATATAACCTTTCTTTTAGAACCTCAAACCCTAGCTGGTATTATACCTTAAAAAGTCCATTTCGACCAAGCATGGCTATTTGAACTGATGAATCCATTCTTTGAGAAATTGTTCTTTGGAAGAATTTTAAGTTTTCTTAATAAGCATGATGAAGCAATCAATCTTCAAAAAGAAGTCAAGAAAAAAATGAAGCTTTAGTATGAAAACTCAAAAAAAAGATAATCTAGAGCAAAGTCAAAAATCCTAAAGTCACCTTTATTTGTTGCCCGAATAGGCCTAAGAAAAAATATCATCCCACTTAATCAAAGGGCTATCAAGACTTTTAGAATCTCATGATGTCTGGAACTTTCATGAGTTAGATAACAGATCCAGTTTCGAAAACCTTCATTAGATTTTGTTTCCTAATTAATAAGAGATCTAGTTGCTAAAACCTCTATCATATTTTTTTCCTAATTAATCCCCTTAATAAGGACTGGCATAAACTAATAGGCTTTTTAAATGACTTTCTGAGAATTAGGGTCGCTAGCTAAGATTAGCACTTATCAAATTGTCATATTTAAAAACCAAAAGACTGTTGTGAATGATTTTAAAAAATCTAAGTGAAAGAATGTTCATCTCTTCTTCTTGATCAGTTTGCAAAAGTCTAAACCTTTAACCATTTCATGTCAACTTTTAACTTTATGATGTTAACTAGCCCAAACTCTAAGTCAACATGAAGAGTGTTTGGCCATAATTTGCCACTATGTTTGAACTCTTGACCTTTCATGTCAATATGTTACAGTTAAACCTTATCTAAACCAAATCTGATCAAATACCTATTAGAAAAACCTTATCAAACCTTACCTCATCTTGGCTATGTCAAAATAAACTCAGCCTTACTTTAACTAAACCAAGTCAAAACCTCAATCAAATTAGGTCAAACCCTAGCCAAATCATGATTAAACTTTGCCTAAACCTAACTAGAGTTTGGAAGGATAAAGAAACAAATTACTTAAGTCTAGGGCAATTATAACTAGTAAAGTGCAATTTTAAGGACTTTTAGAAGATCGACCAACATTGCATAGGTTGATCGCTTAGGAAAAATCTTGCAATGCACTAGATGAAGCATTCGTGTCTTGATTATCTAAGGCATCAATCACCCAAAAGAGTACCTTATCTTCTTCTCATTATACCTTTTGTCAAATGCAAATAGAATTGTACCACTTTTCTTTTTAGGAATGAAATGCCATCTTGCATCTCTTTCACCCCTTTGAATCATATTTGCATTTCATTATGATTGCCATTTAATTGATAATGCTCAATAATCAAATTAAGATCATATCAAGATTTTTTGATATTACATCAAAAAGATGAAAAAAACACAAGAAGCACTATTCGCATCCTGACTATCAAGACATGAATTCCTTGCACTCATTGCATGCCTATCATGATCTTGTGCCAACCTTTCTTGCCTTTTAAGAGTCATCCATCATGAAATGCCATCGAACCCAAGCAAAACTCATCTAAACAAGTCGAGAAATCTTATCAAGATCCAAACACTAACTAATGCAATCAAGATATAAAAATAACCAAATTAGAAGTCATTCAATCCTTAAACTATCTAGAAAGCTAACCAAGCCGGTCAAGAAAAAAATCGTTAAACATTTTAAGTCAAGAAATATGATCATCTAAATTCTCACCCTATTGGAAGAGCCTATCTAATATCCCAAGTCAAGAAATGATCATCCAAGCATTAAATCACCCAAAAAAAGTCATGATCCCAAAGTCCATCAACACTTTGAACTGCAGCATTAGGGAAATAGTTGTTAGAACTCCTAGTTAAAAGGATAACTTGCAAACTATGTTTGTATTAGACTTCATGTCATGATCATATAGTCATATGACCAAAAAAGTTGCATTTGCATCAATGCATCATGCATTCATAGTCATTATATAATATCATTTTATCAACATTGTGTTTAGTGAAATCTATCGAACCACAAGGTATTTCCTGGTAAGAGCATTTTATATCAACAATTGACAAATCAAAGGGTTGCTCAGGTGAGAATCCTATCTCTCCAAAATATCGCATCAAGAAAATCAAGCCCAAAGATGCGAGTAGGTTAGTTTTGGCTAATTGGCCCATATCATTAAAGCCTAATGATGTTAGTAGGTCAGGTTCAGCTAATTAGCCCATCATCAAAAGTCAAAGCCCAATGATAAAAGTAAGTCATATCTGGTTAATTGTGCCATCATTAAAAATCTAAGCTTAACACTGCCAGTAGGTTAGTTCCAGCTAATTAGCCTATGTCAAGAAAGTCAACCCCAAAGACACCGATTGGTATAACTAGTTGGTTATCGTTTTGTCAAAAACCTTTGTTAAGAATTTATGTCAAGAACTTTTGTCAAGAACCTTTAAAGTCCAATGTTACTAGTCAGTTGTGAGCTAACAGATTGGCATCTTTGTCAAGAACCTTAAAGTCTAATGTTGCTAGTTAGTCACAAGCTGGCTCATTGGTACTTCTGCCAAGAATCTTTAAAGTCCAATGATGCTAGTTAGTCATAAGCCGACACATTGGCATCTTTGTCAAGAACTTTTGAAGTCCAACATTGCTAATTAGTCATAAGTTGGCCTATTGGCACCTCTATCAAGAACTTTTTCAAAAACC
Organism: Adansonia rubrostipa; assembly: GCA_038381775.1. NCBI lineage: Eukaryota > Viridiplantae > Streptophyta > Magnoliopsida > Malvales > Malvaceae > Adansonia > Adansonia rubrostipa. Next base: position 6,855 of record JBBYHM010389668.1, on the reverse strand, counting down.
TTTAACATCTAATGATGTTAGTTAGTCATAAGCTGACATATTAGCATCTTTGTCAATAAATCTTTTCAAATCCAATGTCTTTGGTTATGATTTGGAACGTTGGCATTCTATCATTTTTAAATCAAACCTAGGGATAGTTAAGCCTAAAATCATAGTCTTAGTCTTTCATTTGAAAACCTATGTCAAGAAATTTTTTCAAAGTTCAATGTCACTGGCCATGATACAGCGCATTAGCATTCTGTCATTTTTTAGTTAAACCTAAGGATAGGTTAAACCTAGGATCGTAGTCTAGGTCATTCATTCAAAAACCTATCAAGAAACTCTTTCGAAGTCCAATATTGCTGGCTGTGATTTGACATATTGGCATTATGTCATTTTTAAGTCAAACGTAGGTTAAGCCTAGGATCATAATCTAGGTCTTTTATCCTAAAACCTTCGTCAAATCCAATATTGCTATCTATGATTCAGCACTTTAGCATTCTGTCATTTTTAAATTAAACATAGGTATAGGTCAAGCCTAGATCATAGTTTAGGTTTTTTATCAAAAAACCTTTCTCAAGAAATGCTTTTAAAGTCTAATTTCGCTAGCCATGATTTAGTGCACTAGCATTCTACCATTTTTAAGTCGAATCTAAGGATAGGTCAAGCCTAAGATCTTAATCTAGGTCTTTCATCCAACATTCTTTGCCAAGAAATCCTTTCAAAGTCCAATGTCATTAGCCATGATTTCGCATGCTGGCATTTTGTCATTTTCAAGTCAAACCTAGGGATAGGTTAAGCTTAAGATTCTCGTCTGATTTTTTTATCCAAAAATATCTATCAATAAATCCTTTCAAAATCCATTTGTCGGCCATGATTTGGCGTGTTGATACTCTATCATTTTTAGGTTGAACTAAGGATAAGTCGAGCGTAGGATTTTACTTTATGTCTCTTATCCAAAAACTTAAACTTTACCTTTCTCCAAAATCCTAATCATTGTTGAAAGATTGTTGTTATCCTAGCATCATATTAATTTTGTCCTTTGGTCATAGGCACAAAGACAATATCAAGACATCCTAGACAAAATAGTGTCTATTTGTCTCTTTCCTGATCCTAATACATAGAAACGACCCAAAAAGAAGCAACTATAGACATTGAATTTTGTCCGGGTAGATTTTGGTTCATTCGTAATTCAGATAATTCAATTAGTTAGGTCATTTTTAATTTAGCTTTGTTGGATCTAAAAAATTCCAAAAATACCAAAATATAAAAGAAAAAATATAAAAAATATAAAAAAGAGAGAAAAATATAAAAATATAAAAACAAAAGCAATTGGTTACCATCTCTTTGTAAGGCTGGCTGCCATGCTCAACCTAATAGCTAGCTCATTCCAATTATCTTCCACCATGTGGCAGTTGGCTCATTCCTTTGTTTTCTTCCCTTATAGAGCCAACAAGGATATATTGGCCATGGATCTAAGTTCCCTAACCCACCAATAATCTTACCAATAACCTCATGATTTTTGTGTATATATTCCCATTAGCTATAGGTCAATGAAAACATACAAAGAAAAAAAATGAAAAACATGAAAAATAAAAACTTAGAGTAGGCTTTAACTTTTGATTAAGGAAGTTTTGTTGTGTTTTTAGAAAATCCAATGGTAGGAAAGAAGGTCATATGGAAAGAAAGACATGCTGGAGTTTGGTAATGATCTAATGGTGGATAGCAGCCAAATTTAAGGTAAAAGGTTCAAATGTCTTTCCTTGATCTAGGAAAATTTGGAAAGATTTAGGTTAAACCAACCTCAAATTTAAAAGAAGGGGTTGAAAATAGCCTAGGGTACTAGTAATCGATGATGGTGATTGACGACCAATGCGATAGCTGGTCATCAGATTCTGAAAATTGTTTCTAGCTATTTGGATAAGGTAGGACCAGAGAAAGAAGAAAGAAAAATGAAAAAATAAAAAAATAAAGAAGAGGAAAAAAAAAGGAAAAGAAAAAGAAAACAGTGTGTGAACGCCAGGTCCCGCTGTGACCCACGCGTTGACTCATAGTCAACTTAGGTCTGCGTGACCCAAATGTAAAAAAAAAAAATTGACTTAGGTGGCCTGGGATTCAAACCTAAGCAACTTTTATCTACTTAAAAGGCCTTAATCGTTACACTAAACCTAAACTTTTGTTAAGAAACAACCAAAAAATTTAAAAGATTAAATTTGATGTTGGGATAGGCTTTTATGTTTGTGGTTGCATTATTATTATTATTAAATGCTTATTTAACTGCTTATTTAACTGCTTCTTGATCTTAGTATTATTAACTTGATTTTTCTAGTTTACTCTAATGCTTGTTTAGTGTGCTAAACATTTTTTTTAAGTACCCCCAAGTTTGGTTCATATTAACTTCATTAAATGAGGATCAATATGGACTTAATCTTTTCTATCAACTGATCCTCCAATCCTGGGGAAAAATCAAACTTTTCATTTCCGGATTTAAGGTTTAATGAGGTTAAATGTTTTGCTTTCAAACGTGGTCTGGATACGAATCCTGACTAGCCTAACTTAAAATGGCAAATGAATCCATTATTTTTATATAAATATCGATATATAATTATTTCCTTTTATTTCTAGGGGCCTATATAATGATCATTATTCTTTATTTTTTGTACTTGGGGACTGAGTTGTTAAGATGAATCACTCACTCAACTTCTCTGAATAGTTGTTACAACATGACCTTTTTTTTTTTGGAGTTGTAACCAATCTGTTTTGGCCAGGTGAGATTGGACACCCACCGGAGTTTATATTTTAATGATTACGAAACCCATAAAAACAAACTGTAAGGTCTGCGCTTATACCAGAGATCACTTCAAAGGGTCTGGGAGTTGGTTACAATCACAAATAAGGATTGAGCTCCTCCTGATGCCCGTTAATCGGTACCTTATTAATCATATGTTATAATAAATTTGGTTCTTATTCAGTTTCAAAATTCGATATTTAAATATAATTCTCGTAATATTTTATTAAACAAATTTATTATTCCAAGGAAAGTTGGGTTTTATTACATTTAGAAATTACAAAATTATTTGTACCCTCCAGGGGAACCAAGTGGACATGAATTCTCTATCATATCTCGATGGAAAGACATGCGAAATACGAAAGGTTTTATTTTTTTAAATAAAAAAATCCAGACTTCCTATTTGAAAAGGGTATCTTGCCATTAAAATAATCTATAAAATTTCTCACATATTTTGGTAGGAATCCTATGTATTAATTTAATTAAGAGACATTACCTTGTTTATAAAAATAATTTTATTATTAAAAATACAGATTCTATGACCTAGAAATGACCTAATATGATGAACCTATTCTTAATATGTACTTTCAACGTGAAAGTATCCTAATACTCATATAGGATTTGGTTCTAATGCAAAATTATGAAAATACCCCTAAGGTGTACCTTTTACATGAAAATATCTTGATAACCCCCAAAAGACTCGAAAATGATTGAAAAAGGGTGAACCTATCCTAAATATCCACTTTCAACCTAAAGGAATCTCGACAAAAAAATTTACCAAAATGCCTTTAGGGTATACCTTTGACGTGAAAGTACCCCTGGTAACTCTAATTGACCTTAAAATGATCTAGGAAGGCTATACTAATCCTAAAAATACACCTTCGATATAAAAGCATTTCGGTGAAGAAAATTAACGAAATGCCCCTAAGGTATACCTTCAACGTGAAAGTGTCCTAGTAACCTTAATGGACCTTAAAATGATCTAGAAAGGCTAAAGTAATCCTAAAAAATCATCTTCGGTATAAAAGCATCTTAGTGGAAAATATTACAAAAATGCCCCTAGGGTATACCTTTGACGTGAAAGTATCCTGCTAACCTTAATGGACCTTAAAATGATTGAAAAAAAGGGTGAACCTATCCTAAATATGCACATTTGGCATAAAAGCATCCCGATTACTTCTAGGACTCAATTTTAAAAAAATTACCAAAATGCTTTTAAGGTATACATTCTATGTGAAAGTATTCCAGTAACCCTAATGGACCTTAAAATGACCTTAGAAGGCTAAACTAATCCTAAACATTCACCTTTAGCATAAAAGCATCCTAGTGAAAAAATTACCAACATGCCCCTAAGGCATACCTCTAATGTGAAAGTATCCCGATAACCCTAATGGACCTTAAAATGACCTTAGAAGGCTAAACTAATCCTAAAAATTCACTTTTAGCATAAAAGCATTCCTATGCAAAAATTACCAAAATGCCCTTAAGGTATACCATTGACGTGAAAGTATCTTGGTAACCCTAACGAGCGCTAAAACGATGAGATCTAGTCCTAAATATGCACATTTTTCATAAAAAGCATCCTGATTACTATCTAGGACTCAATTTTAAAAAAATTACCAAAATACCCCTAAGGTATTCCTTCGATGTGAAAGTATCTCGGCACCCTAATGGACACTAAAATGATGAAAAGTAGATGAATTTAGTCTATATGAAAAAAAGGTAAAATTTTAAGTTTAACTTAAAATACAACATTTGTAATTAAGTCCCTAAATTTTTGAAAATTACATTTTGTATCCTTCAAAGACCGAACAAATACAAAAAGTTTTGAAAATTTCTATATCCCTACGAAGGCCATAGAAATAATAGAAATCTTTAAAGCTGGTAAAATATCCATTTTGCCCCCTAAATATCAAAATTTACTATGTAGTCCCTACACGTTATAAAATTTTTATTTTAGTGCCTACATAATAAAATAAAAATAACCTAAAAAACCATAAAAATCACATGCAAACATATATAAAGAAAACAGCAAAATACCAACAAAGATTCAGCCAAACACTATGGACTTAAAAAAGTATATTTCTAGAATTTACAAAATAACCTTTAAACTTTGTAAAATTATATTTTGACCCCCATATAATTAAACATCATAACAAATCATCAAACCAGCAAAGAATCACCAAAACAATGTGGCAAAAATGTGCACAAAGATTTGGCCTAACACTTTTAGCCATAAAGCATAATTTTTCATTTTTTGCAACTTAGTCCCTAAACTTCCTAAAATTACGAAATGACCCCCTAAAGTGTTAAAAATGCCTAAATCATGTTTGTAAACACACAAAATCAATTTCCAAATAGCCATGAAGCTCTCCGACAAGCAAGAATGGTTTTTTAAAAAATTTAATAGTTTACAATTTAGTCCATATGTTTATTAATATTGCAAAATGGCTTAAAAATAAAAAAAGAAACATAAAATTATCACAAAAAATAGTCACGAAATCAACATAAAAAAAAATTCCAATTAGATTTGCCCAAAGTGGAAATCATGAAATATATGCATACATTGATATAAAAAAAGAATGAAAACAAGCATAAATAATTATTATTAAACTTAAATAAAAATAAAATCATAAAATAAATATACTAATATACTAATCAACATATTAATCATCAAAATAACATAACAAAGTAATTAAACATCAACATAAACACAACAAAACCAAAATCATAACAACAAGAATAATATTCCATATAAAAAACAGCAAGATTTAACCAAAAAAAAAATCACAACAAATATGAAAAAATTTCTATGTTATCATGTTCAGCCTTTCAACATGGATGAAAATCCATGAGCCTTAACAAGATTTTGACTCACAAAAATGAAGAATCAAGAGTAAAAATTAACCCAAAAAAAGAGAGAAATTTGGTAAAAAAAAATCTACCTTGAAAGGTTAAAAAACGTGAGAAAATTTAAGTAATTTAATTGATTTTTAAGGTTTTTTTTGGCTTATGAGAGCCATTAACCTTTCATTAAGGCTTTCTCTCTTTGTTTTTTAGAAAGAGGATCAGCCAAAAATAGCTTGTTGATTTAAATTAATTGTTTTATCCTTTAGTGGATGATGTCATGCATGACATCATCCAAGTCTAGAGAATTTTGGAAGATATTTGTATAATCTGTAAAATTATACTATAAAAGTTAACTACAAAGACTAAATTATAAAAATTAAAAACTATGTATTTATAACATAATTTCATATGATCAACTTAATTTAATCTAATCATAAAAATGATTTTTATGTACAAGAAAAAATATTAAAAATAACAAACTCGTAAAATATTACGAGAAAAACCTTTATCGAAAAAAATTATTATAGGTAAAAAATTATGAAATTCATAAAATTAATTGAATTTTGAAAAACTAATTTAATGTGCATTAAATAGTAATATTTGAAGAATTTTAAAAATTATTAACTCAGAAAAATCCCGTAGGAAAATTTATGGAGTAAAAAACTCCATAACTCAGCAACAAAAAAATTCTAAAACTCATAAAATAAATTAAAATTTTTAAAACTGATTCAATATGACTTAAATAGTAAAATGTAAACAAATTTAAAAATTAGAAACTTGAAAAAATCTCACCATAAAAATTCATGGAGTATAAAACCCATATCTCGGCAACAGAAAAATTCTAAAACTCATAAAACAAATTAAAATTTTCAAAACTGATTTGATATGAATTAAATAGTAATTTTTAAAGAATTTTAAAAGTTATAAACTAAGAAAGATCTTCCCAAAAAATTACGGAGTAAAAAACTTCGTATTTTGAAAATAGAAGAATTTCAAAAAAAAATGCAAACTAATAAAAATAAAAGGAAATTTCCTAAACTGGTTTAATATGAATTAAATAATAATATTTGAAGAATTTTAAAAATTATAAACTAACAAAAATCTTTTCTACAAAAATTTACAGAGCAGAAAACTTTGTATTTTAGAAATGAGAAGAAAATGTAAAACTTTTAAAATAAAATGAATTTTGAAAAAAATGATTTAATGGTAATTAAATGCAAATTTTTAAAGAATTTTGA
>JBBYHM010389648.1:3678-14714 GCA_038381775.1 Adansonia rubrostipa | reverse complement strand
ATTTTAAAGTTGACTTTGCCTACAATTGACTTTTGATTTTAACTTCTAAAACAAGTCTCTTTTCTTCTTAAATGTCATCAATAACTATTGTAATCACATCAAGAAACATATACCAATCAACTTTTGACATTTTGGTGATTTTTATGATCCAATCACAGTTTTTCAAAATCTGCCACCCACCCTTAAATTAGACAATCAAGTTTAGATGCCTCATTATGTTAAACTAAGCTCATTGGAACAAACTAGAACCTCAGTTAAGCCTTTTTATCATCTGTAACCCATCCAGGAAGATCCTAAACTAGAGAATTCCATTTACCCCTAAAATAAAAAAAAGTCAATCGGAGGTCCGGACAAAATAGAGTGTCTACAATAACCCTAATTTATGGCCCATGTTACATACAATGAAATGTCCATTTTGATTAATTATAAATACTTGAAGTGAAGGTACATATTATTGGAATATGACATGCTTGTGAACCATAGAGACAACTTTCAAAATAAAGAATGGAAAATGAGAAAATGTCAGTCTTTGACATTTTCAAGGAAGGGAATTAGTCTTGAAAACTTCTCTGAAATAAGCATGGCCATTGAGGAAAATGAAAACCCGCTTACGAAGATATACATGTGGTAAAAAGAATATTCTTTGGTGGAGCATTAATTTGATCGAAATGGACAGAGAATTTTGAATCCTATAGACTTTGATGCTATGAAGTAATATTTTTCTTAAAAGGAATACTGGAGGCAAAAACCAAAAAAGATAGTTTGGTCAGAAAGAGGAACCTATAAGTTGAAAAATCGAAAAAAGTGGCTTAGATGCAAAACAAATTAGTGGCATGTAGAATTCTCAAAAAACCTAGGCAATGTAGGGTCAGATGAACTCAAAAGGGTTGCGGACATCAATGCGATTGAATTTTGAAAAAGAATTATGTATTAAACTTAAGATTATTTAAGTGTTCATTCTCTTGGATATTGCTAAACAGTCCAATGCTTTCTTTTACCTATTTACTTGATTATTAATTAGATATGTTCTTTTGAGACCAACTTGTTCTCTATGATAACACGAGTTCCTTATTCCTTTTTTATCATTGCTACCATTTCTATTCCAATTAATTTTCCCAGTGGAAATGCATGCATTACATTTGCCATTATATTGAAAGGACAATAAAACATGATTGATTAATTATGAAAGGCTTTTGCATTACTTTGAAAAGGAACTCTAAAGGTAATAGGGGCAAGATCGAATGAAACAAAGGCATTAAAGTAACCCTAGAAAGATCAAGTGATTAAGATTCCAAGCCAGTTAAGAGGCATTTTGATGGAATTGAAGGCCATTCAATCATTGGAACTTTAAATCAACCCTTTAAGTTTCGAGTGCCCAAAAAAAAAAAATTGGTACAAATGTCATTGATGAGCTTGAGAATCTTACTTCACAATTAAAGATGGTATAGATGAAGTTTAAAAAAAAAAGCAATGCATCACATCATGCATGCATGGCATCATTCTTATTAATCATAACTTTCATAACATGAATTACATTTAAGCATTGACTTTGCATTCATGACGTTTACTCTATTAATAGCATGAATCGCATTTAAGCATTGGCTTTGCATCCGTGACATATACTATTGATCATAACATGTAGCCTTTCATGCATTCATGATATTCATGCATACATGGCTTTCATGCATTATGCATTTTATTGACTTCGAGCTTTTCGAGGATACTTCGGCTAAGGAAAAGTCTTTAATAAATTTTAAAGCCTTGTTAAGGAAAATTCTTTTATGATAGTTAAAAATGAATTCATGAAACCTTGATTAAGGAATCTTTTAAGGAAACACTTTAAACTTCGATTGAGGAAATTTTTAAGACAAAATTTTGATCCTCGATTGAGGAATGTTTTAAGGTCCTCAGTTGAGGAACAAATCCATTTCAAGGTCCTTGGCTGAGGAAAATTTTCCAGTAATCCAAATTTCAAAGGATAATATTTAAATATATCAAATTTATCTAATTCAGATCACAGAGCCTCTTTATACAAACTTATAGTTTCCATTCAAACACTTGACGTGAGGTGGATTTGTTTTTAGAATAACTCCTTAATAGTGAAAAGAATTTTAGAAATTTACTGGTATTTAACTAAAATAAATTAAATATTTAAGCTCTTCATATGAACGAGTAGCGTCCATTGAAGACTCGTGATATGAGATAGATTTTTAGAATTACTCGGGAATGGAAGAAAGAACTCTAAAAATCTACCGATAGTTAAACCAAAACAAAAATTGAATAGAATAAAATAGACCAATTAATTAAAGACCAACATAGAGTAATATTAGACTATTTAGGTACCATCGTCTTGGAAAGGCATTATCGAGATACTAATTCTTTCCACTTGCAACCACACTCTTGGTTTTTTGGTAATATAGATTATGACATATAGTAACTTTTTAAGCTTAGGATTATATTAAAAGAGGATAAATTCATAAAAGTGATTGATCACACTTACAATAAACAAAAAAATAATTGCAACTCTAATTTGCATCTAGCATACTAAATTCATATTTGATACATTATGACATACAAGGCCATTTTTGTGCCACTACTTGCATCAGAAAAGGCGAAATTTTTATACGAGATCCCATTTTTGATAGTTCTGTCAATATTGCTACTATCATTAATGTGATTTTTTCACATAGAAGCTTTGCAAGAATCAAGTTTTTGGGATTTCCTTAGGAGTCTAGAGAGATGCACAAGAAAGATTGGAGATGATCTGTCTTTTGAAAATCTTCATTAGTGGCTGCTATTGCAGGGGAGGCAACCACATGAGCTGCGGCCAGAAATATGGGAGTTATTTAGGTTCATGATCTGCGCCAGTTGGGTTGCCCTTTGCATTTGCTCAGCATGTTGTTGCTGGGCTGCTGCTCTCCATTCCTCGGCTTTTCTACCAACAACTGCCATTCTCTTCATTAATTTCTCTTCTAAGTTCGATCTCATCTTTTGTATTTTCACCTGATCAGCTCAGTTCAGAACATTATATACCAAATACAATGTCAGTCGACCAAGGGATTATGGGCACATAATAGCAAAAATCAAAGTCAAATGCTTGCATGAGCCCGAGACTAATAAGGTGTTAAGACTACCCGACCATGTTAGTAAGCCCTTCTTTTTCTGAATAACCTATCTTCATTGGTTATATACCTATGTTGCTCCGACTCTTGTTTTCCTGAAGTATTGTTTGTCTGACGAATATCCTAAAATAAATATAGGATATTATATATCAAGAACCCTCCAAATACATTAAAAAAAAAACTTCTCTTTTTTTTTTTTTTTTTAGAAAAAAGAAGAATTGAATATACATGTATTTGACAGTCAAGCTCAAGTCCGAATAACTTAGGCATATATACACCCTGTATTGACTAGAGAAGCGTTTAAAGTAATGAGATTCCTCGCCGTCATTTTAAACTACCTCTCATCTCCTGCACAACACACTGGAGTGAAGGAGGCAACAAGCGGAGAAACCAGGGGTGAAACCTTAGTGAAATAGGCCAAAGCTTATTTTATTCAATAATACCTAAAAATCCAAGCTTCCATTCCAAGCAGGAGGCAGCCCAAGTCAAGTAAGTGTTCCAATTCCCCATGATTTTCTATATGCATCTTCACATGGGCTTACAACAAGTTACAACCACCACGATAGCAATATAAAAATAGGGACTTGGTGGTGACTTTTAGCTTCCTTCTTCTCTCTCTCTCTCTCTCTACATATATATATATATAGAGAAAGAGAGAGAGAGAGATAGAAGCATGCAGATGAAAGCATATTGAGTTGAGGGCAGACACTCTAATAAAGTTTGACAACTCAAGAAAGCCAAAGATGAAAGTGTCTTAGACTTATGGGTGGCTGGAGGAAGAAAAAATACATCTATAAGTTTTGGATAATACTTGCAAAAAATATTCCACATAGCACATTCACTTGATAAATATGCATGAAATGCACAGATAAGCTTTACTTGCTTATTTCTTTTGATGTACAATATTTTGTTATCGGTTAAAGATAATAGCATCATTATTTGGAGTGCCAGTAGTAGTAAATGAAAAGGTTCAATATTGCAGCAAACTAAATCTGGGTTCAAAGACAACCCATTGAACTTTAAAAGTATCAATATCATTAGTTATAGTACAATGAGTGCCATAATAGGAAACTGCCTTAAGATCAAGAAAATTTGAGAAAGTACCTCAAGCTTTCTTGATTGAGCTTCTGCTTTAGCACTTTGAAGGTTCACCCAAGCTTGGATTCTTGCTTCCTCTCTCTGATACCTGTGATTCAAATTATTTTCATTACTGATATGCTACATAACATAGACAATGGAAACAAATATTTTACCTCAGGCAGAGTTTTGGCCATTCTTCTTCCTCCCATGCAGCAGCTCTTGAATCCGAAACACTTTTCAGAGATGCAATGCCAGTTTCAAGATGTCTAAGGCTCTTTGATATTTCTTCTTCCTCCTCTTCCTTTGAGCTCCAATTGGATGTAATAGAGTCATATTGCATCCTGAATTGCAGCTTAGCTAGATGACACTCTTGAAGCTGGGAAATCTCAGTTGTGCTGTTAGAACTATTGGAATTGGCAGAAGCCAATGGACCTGAACTATTAGTTGGTGTGTTATGGCGTGCAGGTGATGAGATCTTCAATGTTGTGTGGCATCTAGAAGTTGTGGAACTTCCTAGTGGGGTCATCTCTGTCCCAACATCTTTATGCTTAATCTCATGGAATATTTTGGTGCCTGTACCTTTCACGGTTTGACAGACTGAGTTTCTGAAAAGAAACCCTTCTCTTAAGGGCTCCGAGCATATGAAATTTGGGAAAATTGGCTCTGCCTCATCCGTGAACTTATCTATATTAATGATTAATAAAATTAAATTAAATGCTGCTCAATGTTAACCAAAATTTATAGAAAGTCCTCTCCAATCAATATAAATATGTAAAAAACAGTGACATACTACACTAAACATAAGCTTCCAAGAATATTTCAAACTTGGAAGAGGATAGATTTCTGTAATCACAAAGGAGAATTTTATTGATGAAGGCGAAACTGTTCTGCCTGGTTGTAGAGTTAAACTAAACAACAGTTCTGCACATGCAAACGGCCATCACTAGGGGACTAATTGTATTTTTCAGCCTGAAAATTAAAACTGTAATACAAAAGATTCAAGAGCCCATTTTCTTCACTCTATGGAGAGGGAATTGTTAACTTTAATCAAAGCAATGACAGACCCCATTCAGGATTTTATTCTTATCTAAAAAGGAAAGTAATCAAAAAGTGGAACAGTTTGAAGTACCGGACAGCTTGGAGAGGCAAAAAGGAGAAAGAAATAGACAATGATAATGGACCCAAATTTGGGTTAAAGTTGAAATGTAGTTTAGATTCTACCTTTTAGAAGGATATCTGGGATTCCACTAAAACCTGGGGTTGGATTATGACGTTCCGAGGAAACGGAACCTTTACAGCTTGTGACAATCTTTGTAACCTTTTCCTCAGTGACCGTTGATTTCTCAGCAAACACCTCAGTTTGATGCTGAAAATTATCACATTGTTTGGTCGTCATTGAAGATTCAGGTGGTGACTTTAGGTTATGAGCGGGAGACTCATGGCAAGAGCTGCTGATTAACCATTTCTCTGCATCATCCCATTTTGATGGAAAGCTCTTCCTGGCAAGAATGCCACCAGTGAAGCTGAAAACTGGCCTACCTGGTGTAGAAGGAGCATCCAAAACTCTCCTTTGTGTTGTGACTGAGTTCACTCCTTCTCTCCTCTGAATTGAAACATCCAGAAACCCTCCTCCTCTGCTATATATGTTGTTGTTTGAAGCCGGCATTGGAAATGACTTGACAAACTCAGATGTCTCCTTGAGATTAAGCTTACAAAGTGGGTCTGGGAAAGTGTCTGCAAATGGGTTGTCCTTGCTTTGTCCACAAAGGCTTGCATTAGTCTTCAGAGTTGGTTCCTGAATTAGATGAAGACAAATGTTATGACAGAAAAACCAAGAAAGACAAGAGTAAAACAAAGGCAGGATTTTAAGGTCATTACCCCATTAGATGAAAATAAAGGTGGAGCTTGAAAATATTTGGGACTTGCAAGATCCATATTTTGTCGAAGAAAACTGATTTTGTGCTTAGATAGAAGAATATTCTTGGATGTGCGGCAGTTTCCTTTTCGGTAACTTGGGTCAGCTACATCAGCCTTGATATAAACAAAGCTTTGGAGAGGGAGTTGTAATTAGAAAGCAATTGGAGAGAGACTTGAACAGAGTTAGCTTTGACTACCAGAAAAGGTATTGACTACTAGAAGGAAACTATGGACCAACAGACTGTTCATGAGATGAGACCCATATCAACAACAATTCAAGCTTTGATCTCTCTCTCTCTCTCTCTCCCTTTCAAAATAAACCAACAGTGTCCTAGTCTCACATACTTAGATCATTAAGCTAGGAGACGAAATAGTACTTCACCAAATGAAGAGGGGCTTTGCCGCTTTGGGATGACAACAACTGAACACAATTTAATACAACGACAGAAGGCAAAAAAAAACAAAAAAAAGAACCTTAGGCTCTGGACTCATCAGTTCAGTTGAGTTCTGTTCTTAGCTGCACTCCAGTCCTGCCTTTAAAGCAAAGAAGAAATGACAAGATGAAGGAAATTTTTATTGGTTTATTATATATGTCCTTGTATTGTTTTTGGGATGCTTCTCATTGGATTTTATCTCTAGTTTAGATTGAGCATTTCACGGTTCATAGGCTCATCCGTCTGTCCATGTTACAAGAACTTTTTTTTTTTCCTGAAAGCGCTTTCCATTGCTCTCTTTAGTTTTAGCTTTTTTAGGAGAATTTTCCGAAAGTAAATTGATTCTTAATTTCAATTCAAGTTTAGACAGTTGGGACTTCCAAATTTCAGAAAAAGCAAAATCAATCATGCCAGTTTGCATTTCTTTCAATTATGTTGCACTCCTTTTTCTTTTTGGTTCCAGGAAATGCTGTACAGAAATCATCAAACAAATAAGCTTATATTTAAGCATCGAAATCATTGAAGCTACTGATGTTTCATATAATTGCCATTTGCCACTACTTAACATTGATTTAGTTCAACCGACAACCACCAACAAATTTGATCTGAAATTCCAACTCAATTGAATAGAGAAGTAAATGACAGATGATAACGCAGTTTGGTGGTGTCTGTCTGTCTGTCTGTCTTGTTTTCTTCTATTTTCTTTGAGATTTACCTCAAACACACACGTTTTATTTCAAAAAGACGAAGAAAAAAAAACAAGCAGGGGAGAAGAATTAGAGTTACATGCATTCTATACTATGTGGTCCAGCCTTTCTTCGAAGAAATGAGGTTAGCTCGTAGTTGCAACTAGATACAGTATTTTTTAACACAAAAAGAATTTGATTTAAAAAAAATTAAAATGTGATATTGACATAAATATAAAAAAATACTAAAATCAATATGATATAAATTATTAATATATCAAAATTTATATAAACATACAATATCTTAAATACAATTATATCACAAAAACATAACAAAATATATTATTTATAATTTTCTTTTTCTTTTTGGATAATTCATGGTTTACAAAGATTAATCGTACAATAAGATATAAACTTTGGACCCCCTAGCTGAACTATGGGTTCCTGAAACAGTTGAAGTTGAATCTATAGTAATTGGTAGAGCAGGCAAAACAAGCTCAAGCCGAAAAGCCCACCCAAGTCAATTGAAGACTGAACCATTATGATTTAAGTTGATTTAAAAAGCCAAAGATCCAAATTCAAAAAAAAATAATAATAAACTCAAAAAAAGCTTGAATCCAAAAACTCTGGATCTAAAAAATCCCGAAACTGACATTACTTGAAACTTGTAATAGTCCAAAATCTGTTAAGACACAAATCCAAACTCGAGATTAATCCGATTTGAGACCTTTAAAACCCTAATTTATAACCAAAAATCCAAACATAATTATATGATTTTATTTAAAGTAAAAGTATAAATAAATGTTCAAATGTTTTCTATAAATAAAATATTTAATTTATGAAGAGATATTTATAATTATTATATAATTATATTATAAGGGATTATCAATAAAAGTAATTATTAGTGAATCTTTAAATTATATTATGAAATAAAATTTATTTGAAACATAGTAAATATAAATTAAATAGTTTTAGTGCTATCAATATTAAATTTATAACAATTAATCATATAAAATTAAAAATAACATTATTAATGTAGCATTTGATTTATTGTAAATAATCATGTAAAATATATTATTATACTTATTTCACATTTAAAATTTAAGTTTAACATAATAATAGTCGAATACAAGAAAATGATATTATGATTTCAACATATGATTGAACTTGATTTTTGTGTAATACTAATAACATTATTAACAAATTTACCTTTAAATCATATTTCTCTTAGGGTTTGCTTAATGTATTTGGTAAGAAAGATGAAACAGTAAAAAAAATACCTTATTTTCTTTTCACTTATTGCTTGGTATAGTCGAAAAATGAAAGAAAAGAATAAAAATAATTATTTTACTATAATACCCATTAAAAGTTGAGATAAAAAATAATATTTAAAGACTATGAGTAATCTTATACATATATAGATTTAACTCACACCATTCTCATTTTCTTTGATCTTTTCTTTTAGATTTATAGTGATTTATTTTTGTTAATAAGTGAAGAAAAAGATGATTCTTTTTATTTTCTTTTCACTCACTTTTCTTTCTTACCAGATACACCAAAAATTCATTTTCTTTCCATTTTTCTATTCTCCTTTGTCCATCCTATCACTATTCCACCTCACCAAGTTTCAAACAAATAAAATATTAAATTTACTTGAAACTAAAATATTATCTCGTAAATCTAAATATAATGATCAAAAGAAATAATTAAATTAAACAATATAAGATTCAAACAAAATATATTTATACAAAATATAATTTTCAATTCTAAAATATTTTTATATTATCAGATGTAATAAGATAATTTTTCCATTTGTTGAGAACTCTAATACTCATATTAGATATTGATTTTGAAGTAACTGTAATAAGTTATATATATATATATATATATATATATCAATTTATCCTTTATTGTTAATAAAAAATGAGATATCAAAATTATTATTTTCTAACAACCAAGAACATCAAGTTTATCATAAACTTTTCTAATCTCATCCAAAAATAAATTTAACTATATTATATGTGATATAGATCTAATTTTATAAATTTTAAATCCCTATAATAAAATGTAAGTTCGTATGATAAAAAATGTATAATTAATTAAAATTTATAAATTGTTTAAATTACTTATTATATAAAAAATAAATAATAGTGTAATAATTTAATCAAGTAATTTAAATAATTAATTGATATATCTAATGTTAGTAAAAATAATCAAAAATTAAAATATATCAATATTATATAATTTTGAAACTTAAGATTTTATTTGCTATTAAATTGCGAGAATGAAACACATATATTATAATCAAATTAATTATAATTTAATATGATTACATATTTGAAAGATATAAAAACATGAATTTCAAATTCAAAAATATTTATAATTATTTTGGATTCACTACTAATAGGCATCTACAAATCCATGAATTTGAAAATTAATCATGAATATTATATTTGATGCGTTTTATTACACAATTTACATAATTTTTAAATTTTAAATCTATCTTAGAAATCCAAGTTTCTAAATGTAACCCTAAAAAATTATAATAAAAAGACTAAAAAAATCTAATAACACAAAATAAAATAAAGAAAAAAATACAAAAATTGTTGGATGAAATAAATAAGAGTCCATTAGTTATTGAGTTACGAGTAAAAAGTTATATTTATTAGTTTATTTATAACTTATTTCAATCTAATGATTTTTTTTTTAAATGTAAACAAATGATTTTCGACATTTACCTCATCTATTATTATCTTATATTTATTTTAGCTCACTTAGAAAACAAAAAATTCTTATAATTATTAATTATATCAATACTAAATATCATAAAAACTAACCAAAAATATAAGTATATAACCACGTAAGATAATAAGAAGTATGACAATTTACAAATTATTTTTTATTTTTACTATAAATATATATATATATATATATATCAAACTCATTTGTTTATCTTTTATTTGAACTTAAATGATATTATGCTAAAAATTATAAATAATATTAAATACAATATATTAATACTCAATATACAAATAAAATTATTATCTAATTTATACTTACATAAATATTTATTAATTTTTAAATTTTAATTTTAGTTATTTTGTCACTGCATAAAAGTAAAACTAATTATTACAATTGAAATTAAAAATATTATTTATAACATCCAAAATACTAAAATTTTTTTAGTTCATCTAAACCCGCCTGACCTTGAACCAATCTGAACCCAAATAATCTAAACCTGAGAAAGCTCATAATCAAGATGATTTGAGCTTGAAATAGCCTGAAAACAAAAAATCAAAATTCAAAAATATCTAAGCTGAAAATATTATGAATTTGAATTAAATTCAAACTAGAAATAATTAAAATCTAAAAACAATCCAATTCAAGTCCACCTGAACTTGCCCATTTACCCCTTGAGTAATTGAGCTTTATCAGAGTTTGATGAGTGTTCCAGTCCAGCATGATACGAATGATTGAATTGAATTGAATGCCTCCTTTTCTGCACAAAGAAAAAAGTATCTGTTCTTACAATAATTATAATCTATGATTTTCTTATATATATATATATATATATAATTATTAGTTTCCTATATGTATAACAAAGCAGTGGATATTGAGTCTAAATTGATCATTTATCTTCAAAACTTAAAATGATTTTTTCGTATCAAATTCTTTAATTTGTAAGCATAAAGCAAAAGCTTGTAATTTATAAAAGTATTCCTTCTCCATAAGGCTAAATTTTTCTTAACATTTTTGCTAGATGGTGTCACAAATCTAGCCAGCATCAATGATTCAAT
>JBBYHM010389628.1:1846-14720 GCA_038381775.1 Adansonia rubrostipa | reverse complement strand
AATTTATTCAAGTTTAATTAAATTTTATTCTAAAATTTTTAATTAAATTTTAAGTAATAATTAAATTATTTAAACTCGTTCAATAATACTCATTTATTTAATAAAAAATAAATTTAATTTTTATATTTGATTTTAATCTGATATTTATATTAAATTTAATATTAATTAAAATAAAATTTTAATTAAATTTTATAAATTATTTAAATTAAATTTTAAATATTTAAATTTATCTCGTTCAATAATAACTTAAAATACTATTCGTCATTGATCAAACTAGATAATAACTTGAACTCTATTCATTAGTGGTCAAATCTTGATTTGATTTTTTAGAATAACAATAATTTACAAGCGTTTCCTTTACACCTTTGATATCAGGGCATGGTCCCGGGCCATGGCCCGTGTGGGAAGCGGGAGGTGGACTGAAAGGCTGATCCCCAGAGTAGAGCAGAGGCCACGTCACTGACAGTTCACACGTGTTGGGTTGGGTCCCTTGCTGGGCGCTTCTTTTTTTCCTTTCAGATTCTTCACTCACGTCTGAGTCGGAGTCGCACAGCAAGCACCAATTCAGCCAGGCAATGGTCTCCAAGGCGACCTACTCTTCCTCCAAATCCAGAGTTAAAAATTCTCATCCTTCCTTTTCGATCTTCAGATTTTCCTTTTTTTTTTTCTTTTCCCTTCATTTGCATTCAGTTCTTTGCCTTATTATCATCAAAAAATCGGATACTAGTTGCAAAATTCACTTTCTCATTTAACATTAAATATAAATAAATTTCAGATCTTTTTTTTTTTAATTCCCAGTTTTTGTTACGTTATAATTGACAACATAGACTTGAAATTCTACGGATTATAGTTTGCCAAAATGGTCATTTAGTTTCTACGGGAACAGAGCTTTCTCCTAATTCCATGATCATTCACCAAAACTTATGCTCTGTTTGGCTGCTATTGAATTAACAGAAACAGAGAAAGATAAAAGAAAGAATCTTTCGGAATTGAGTTTTTTTTTTTTCTTTCAAATATCCATCGTGCTTGATCGGCAACAAATTTGCTTTATTATTCTTATTTTTGTATGGCAGAAATTTCATGGGGAAAACGCTAATGGCAGCATGGGAAACATGACATATAAGTTAAATCAGCTAAAAAAGCAAATTCAAGCAGAGAGAATTGCTTTAATAAAGGTATACTAGTTAATAGATATGCCTTAGTTATATTATCACTTAAAATTCTACTTATTATACGCATTCTTGTTTTTTTAAATTAATACTACATTATATATTTTTTCCTTAATTTCACTAGCTGGATCATTTTTAGGGTAAAAAATTGAAATCCAACTTTTTTTATTCAGTTAATGGCATGCAAATTCGATAAGTAACTGTGACTCTGATGCGTTCAACCTGTATAAATTGAATTTATTCATGTGCAACCTGCTAGATAATATGCAAATAAATCATATTTTCATTGTGTGGTGTGCCCATGGAAAAGTTGAGAAGAACAAATAAAAAAAAAAAAGTTAGAAAGTCATATTTTGGCGATCTTGTCAGCTACATCAAGTCGGAATGTTCTGTGTTTGGAGGAGAATGGATTCGGAAAAATGCTTTCTTCAAGAGTCGAAATTCCTCTCTGTAAGTATCCTGGATTGTCTCAAGGCTCAGGAGATAGAGAATATGCTAATGGTCATGAAGTTGTATCTTCAACAAGTGCCAAGCTTCCATATATTGAGAATTTGCCACCTTATACGTCATGGATATTTTTGGACAAGTATGTTGGAAGATTATATTAGTTGACTTAATTTCGAGTATTCTATTCTGTTTATTTATATTACACAATACTTCAGCTTTAAATCGGTAGGCTATATTCCGGCCAAAAGGAAAATACATTGACTAGGCTACTATATGTTTGGTTAAAATCATTAAATAAATTACTTTTCAATTGGGACAATTTTCAGGAAATTTCATTTAAAGACTTAATAACATACTGGAGATCACTTGATAGAAAAAAAAAAAAAAAATGAAGCTTAAGCTATTAGGTTTTGAGCTAGCCATGCTATTTAAATCATCTTTAGTTGAGGATTATAATTTGGGGAGAGTTCATGAAAAGACTTGATAATTGAATACCACCTCATCCCAAAACCTAAGCCCTTAGGAAATGCTAGCCATGTTATTTAAGCCTCTCAAAGATTTGCTACTGTTTTTTAATTCAGAGTTGGAGATTTCAGCAGCAGAAGTATCCACACATGAATCTACCACATTTTCGCACCTCATCTTGTTTGGCATGAGATTTTGTTTTTGCTCTTCCTATCTTAAATGTGCATCATTCAGCACAGAAATCAGAGAATGGCCGAAGATCAATCTGTTGTGGGGAGGAGATGTATATACTATGACCAACATGGCAGTGAAGCAGTGATCTGTAGTGACTGTGAGGAAGATATCCCAGAGCCTGAGGAAGAAAAACATGAATTTCCTGGGGGTGAAGATCGTATTTTGTTGTAAGTAAATAAGACACAACCTTCTTAAATGAATAAAGAATATTCATTTTTTTAATGGAAAATTTTATGTATACTTTCTTCCTAAAAAAAATGAAAGTTGTACACAGTTGCAGTCAGAAAGCTGAACTTCTTGTGCCGTCTTATCATCATACTTGTCACAAGTGAACATCAGCTGCAGAAATGCAACTGTTAAACATTGTTCATAATCTTTCAATATGGGACTTGTAACTGATTTAGTATAAGGTGACAACGATGTAAAACGAAGACGGCGTAAGTACATTAGGTTAAAAGATGCTGCTCTGTTAGACTCTTTCTTCATACTCTAATTTATTTCATATGGAGCTCAAATTCTATATTAGCTAACTGGTCCAATGATTTAGCTCAGAAGAGACAGTCTGTTAACATAAGAGATGTTTATTTGGATTTCTGATGCTGTGGATGAGTTCCTGTCTACCGCACTTTATGACAAAAAAAAAAAAAAAAATTCCGTTCAATCACTTTATGTTAATTCTGTTGAATTTGGCAGGACTGTCTCTCCGGAGTATGGGCTGGGTGAGGAAATACTGCACACTGTCAGCCAGTTTATTGGAGTCAACATTTCTGAAATTCTGGTATCTTGCATTATTAGCATGTGAACATGGCTTTCTTATTTTTGATAATGTTTGGTTTCTTTAATCCCTTCCTTCTAATGTTTGCATTTAAATGACATTTTTGTTAATATTTGTTGGAAACTTTTTTCTTATGAGATTTGCAGGAACGGCATGGCACACTCAGAAAGACATACAGTGTCCAAAAATTTAAAGATTCTGAGGTTTCTGGATATGAGAAGGGCATATCTTTGGACAAGAGCCTTAGCGCTGCTTTAGATTCTTTTGACAATCTCTTTTGCCGCCGTTGCTTGCTATTTGGTCTAACCACTAGTTCTTACCGTTATTTGTTAAAGAGAAGCTCTGGAATGTCAATATCACATGCACTTCTTTGAATTTTTTTCAACTCTCTTACTCATCTACTTTATATCTATCTGACAGTTATTTGACTGCCGTCTTCATGGATGCTCTCAATCTTTAATTAATCCTGTAAGCAATGTGCTTATTGTCTTTAAATTTAATGTTTGTTTCATTAGTTTGCCAGATTGCTTGACAGAGTGAAAAGCAGCCATTTTGGTCTGAATATGAAGATGAGAGGAAGCTTGCAGTGATCAATGTTACCTCTGGGTCTGGTTCTTATTATTCTTTTTTCTAAACACTTATGTCTGGTATTATCTTATGAGTTGTTACTGCCAATACAACTGGAAGTGTAGATTAATGACATTAGTGCTGATAACTTTATGGACTAAATCCAAGTATTCGCATTCTTGACTGGCCTCTGGTGCTGTTTCTTGTCCTCAAATCTGGGTTCTGATGCAAAATCTGTTTGTTTACATATTTTCACTAACATGCCTGTATATGGTCCCAATCTGCCAACCTTTTTCTAGTCTAATTAGTTACTACTTACCAAAGAGAAGATTGTTTTAGTGCCTATATCTGTTTGTGTTTGCTGCGAAACTTTTAAGTTGATGCGAATTTGCACTCATTCATATCATTGGAATACGTTTTAATTTGTTTTCAAGGATATAGTTAATCATTATTATCGTTTGTCGTATTTAGTTTTATTTGGATTTAAGATATTTTCCTTTGTGGAAAAAAGAGTCAAGTCCTTTGATTTCAACACCAATTCATGCAGTTAAGAGCTCTCAAACATGTGCCAGAAGGTTCGGGTGGCAATGCATTGCATGGATTGAAGACTACTACTTTAGAAGAGAAAGACCAGGCTGCATCATCTGATGCCAAAGAGCAAAAGAGTAATGTTGATGCAGATCTCATTCAAGATGAAATAGGCATCTCTGAAGAAGCGAGGCCAGTTACTTTAGAAGGTATACGCGTCTCAGAAAGTGCTGGGGAAGCTCAAAATTTGGAGATATCTTCTGTACCAATAGATATCCGTGAAAGTTCTGGAAAGGGCAAGACCTCCCAAGAAAGAAATAGAACATTAGATGATTCAGTAATCTGTTCTGATGGCAGCCAGGACTCTGTGAGTAAGAAACAAAAGACTATACTAGCATTGGATTTAGCTACAAAGTCTTCTAAAGCTATACCAAGTCAGGATCACAGTCCCAGTGCTCAAAGTACTAAAGTTAGGAACCATCATATTGGTACACTTAGTGAAAATGAAGGTAAAATTACAGCGAAAAATACCCAAAATGAATCCAGTGAACAAGGATAAGAAACTTTTGCCTGACCTGCTATTGCTTTTGGTGATAAGACTGAGGATAAAATAAGTGATGGAGCCAAAGATGTTACAGAGATGCCTGAATTGAGGTGGTCATCTTCTGAGTGGAAACCTATTGAGAGAGAGTTGTATTTGAAGGGAGTGGAGATGTTTGGGAGAAACAGGTAGAAGGATAATAACTTTTGTCAGTGTTTACCTTGGCATAAAATTCTAATAGATGCTGGTTGTGTCAAATATAAATCTTCATGTTTATATCTTTGGCATTGGTTTCTGCAGTTCTAACTAATGGACTAATCTGCTAAAGCTTCCTTAGAAGCACTAATATGTGTGGAGCAAAGAAAATTGTGTAACACGCTCTTCTTTGTACAATTCACCTGGTTTACCTTCTGACCATGATGGATTTGTTACGGTTAGGCAATTGAATAGTAGACATATTTCTCCTCCTTTCTAGATGACAATATTCATATGTCCGTAATCATTTGTCTACTAGTGATGAATATTCCCATGCTTTGCAGTTGCCTTATAGCCAGGAACTTACTTTCTGGTTTGAAGAATTGCACAGAGGTATCAAGTTACATGTGTCATGCTGGAGCTTCAACGCTTCATAAGTCCACTGTGACAAGTTCATTTTTGGAAGAAAATGGGAAATCTATTTCAGATTATATGGTATGTACCAGAACCCTAATTTTCCTATATTTCCTACAACGTTGCCTTTCTTTGATAAAGGGATGAAAAGGAAAAGGTTTGCTACCTGCGTGATTCTCTTTGGGCCATATCAGTGATACTATAACCTTTGCAAACTACTACCGCAAGCATTCCTTTTAACACTTCATTTTATGTTTAAATACTTACCGATTGTAAAGCATTCATTATAAAATTATCCTTTAAAACTTTTAAATCACATCCATCAGTGCGGAGTGACGTTAGAATCTGCAATTGTAGTTACATGGCCATTATATTTAATTAAACAATGTAAAAAGAAGAAACCCATCCCCAAAGTTGTTGAAGTACTCAAGCTTATATCTTTAGAGTCGCTGATTTTCAGAAAAGATGATAAAAGGTACTATAGAACCACTGATTTGAATGCTGCAGTCTGATTTTCTTTTAAATTAATTTTGCAACTTCTAGTATTTATTCATTATCAATTGATCTCTATCACTTCATTATAGTGGATTGTATCTTTAGAGTGAACAGTTTCCATTCTAGACCTTTGTTTTTCCTCTTTACATTGCGTTATAAATATTTTTCCCCTACTAACATTCTTTCTACAATTCAGGAGCAAGAGATGTCAACAAGACCGTGATTGCTACATAGAAGGGGTAGAACACGAAGCTTAAATATTCTTGGAAATCTGCTGGCCACCCATCAATTTTGAAAAGAATCGCAGATGGAAAAAATCAGTCTTGCAAGCAATATACTTCTTGTGGATGCCAATCAATCTGTGGAAAGCAATGCCCTTGTCTGGAGAACGGAACTTGCCGTGAAAAGTATTGTGGGTAGGCTAAATTGTTTGAACTTGAAAATAGAAAACATTTAGATGGTTACGAATAAGCAGTCTATATCTCAGTGAATCTGAAATATTTGCATCTGACTAACTGCTTTGTTATGGATAAGCTGAGTTGTTTCGGTATATTTTTTATTTGAACTAAAAATACCATGAGCAACGTCAATTCCAGAGACATTCCTGTAACGTAAAAGAAGAAAAGTTAATTTGTAGACAAATGACTGAAACTAGTAATTATGATTGTTCAGATGCTCTAAGAGTTGCAAAAACCAGTTTAGGGGATGCCACTGTGCAAAGAGCCAATGCAGAAGCCTGCAGTGCCCATGTTTTGCTGCTGGACGTGAATACGACCCAGATGTTTGCCGGAATTGTTGGGTTAGGTAAAGTTTCTCTATGATTTTATATAACATGTCAGTAACATATTCTCTAGAATTTTTCTTACGTTTATTGGCTATTCCTCATTTAAAGGAGGCTTTCCTGGTTAAAAATCATGCTTAAAGTTTCTTATAGATGTTATAAACCATTTCCACGTGTGTAAAAGATGTATCCAAGTCTTCAAAGTTTAGAGTTTGTATTAGCCTTTTGAAATTAGTTTGATTTTCATAATAAATAATAGTTCAAAAAGAAACTCAATATTGGTTTCTGGAAAAGATTTTTTCTTTTTCTGTTCATTTTTGTCCCATGAATCTTTTGTATTTTCTTTTGATGTATTTTCTAGTTTTATAGCACAGTGACTCGACAAATGCTGGAGACAGATGCATATGTTTCTTTTATCTCCAGCATTTGTATTAAATATTTTGCACCTTTTGCAGTTGCGGTGGGGATTCATTAGGTGAGCTGCCAAAACGAGGAGATGGCCAGTATGGAAACATGAGGCTGCTTCTAAGGCAACAGCAGAGAGTGAGCAACTTAGAATGTTTAGTTGTAAAATTATGGTTTGGAAATGTTATAAACCAATATTTTTGTTCTTGTGCTACTTCTAAGTTCTAAGCTTTCCTATTTCTATTCTTCAGATCCTATTGGCAAAGTCTGATGTTGCTGGATGAGGAGCCTTTCTAAAAGTAGGATATATATAAATATATATATATATATATATGTATATATATATATATATATATTTTTTTTTTCTAATGGAAAATCTTAGGATAGCTAAATTGTCTTGCATTTACCTCAGTCGTGATCGAACCCTTTCCCGTGAACTTGATGATATGGTCTGAATTCTGTCAACAAAAATGATTATCTTGGAGAATATATCGGCAAATTGATCTCCCACAGAAAAGCAGACAAACGTGGAAAAATCTACGATTGTGCTCATTCATCGTTCCTTTTTTACTTGAATGATCAGGCAAGTGGCACTCAAAATCCTACATTCGGCACTGAAGTTTCTTTCTGCTAACAAAAACATCTCTTTTTTGGTATCTAAGAATGCTGCAATGATTCTACTAATGAAAGTACCAAGTTCACAATAATTTCAGTGCTTCATTATCCTAATTCTAATCATATAATATGTACATTATCACTATCCTCATTATTTAGAGTGGCGTCTAGAATTTGGTAGAGGGTGATATTCTCTTTGCGGTACGTCCTTGATGCTTATCGCAAAGTCGACAAATTGAAATTTGCCAACCACTCATCTAACCCAAATTGCTATGCGAAGGTATACAGCTGTCTGTAATTCTTTTTGAGGACATTTCTTGTTGGTTTAGCTAATACCCTAGGTTGCACAGGTAATGTTGGTGGCTGGGGATCATCGCGTAGGAATTTTTGCCAAGGAGCTGATTGAAGCTAGGGAGGAGCTCTTTTACGATTACGTTATGGCCCAGATCAAGCACCAGCCTAAGCTCGGAAACCTGAGGATTCCAAGAGAGAAGATACATCATCAGTCTCTCAAGGTAGGGTAAAGAAACACCAGTCCCATTGATGCACTGTTGAGTTGACTGATATCTGGTGTTTGTTTCTTTATTGCCTTGGAGTTTTTTTTTTCCCTTAGCATATAGGATAATGTCATCATGTGTGTATAGTTGCATAAGTGTACCCCTAAATATATATTAAGGTCCAGAAATAGGATAGAAACAAGGTTTAAGCATTTAAATCGTGCCAACAAGCTAGGTAGGTTTAAGCATTTAAATCGTGCTTAAATCGTGCCAACAAGCTAGGTAGGTTTAAGCATTTGAGTCGTGCCAACAAGCTAGGTAGCTTACAATAAATGTAGGAATTGTTGGAGGAAAGCATGTTTGTATAGAAATAATGGAAGGTTTTATTTTATTTTGTTAACCTTTTAAAAAGATGGGAGTCCAAGGGTTGGGAGTTATCTTGAAAAGTAAATAAAGATCTTTGTGTCTGTGAATTAGACCTACTAAATGGTTGGTCTGACAGGTCCGGGAGTTGAGTTTAGATATGATATTTTTATATGGCTTGACCGAAATCGTTTAATTAATAAAAAAATATTTTTAAATTTAATTACAAAACTAATTAAATATTAATATAAAATTTATTTTTTTATATTTTAAATTTTTTAACTGTAATTTGGATTGTGTCAGGGTCAAAGTAACAAATTTAAAAAAATTTTGAGAAGTGGGCCGGCTATGAACACTCCTGCTGTGAAAGCATATAGGATCAATAATTTTCAATCAGAATTTTGAGTTTGATTACAGGACCTTATCAATGACATTTCCAACAGATTGCCCCGAAATGTTGCATTTTCTGAATGCTATGTGAGAAAATCACAAGCTGAAAGATTTGAGACGAATCTGCATGCTGAGGATCACAATCCAATTTTCAACTGATACATTGACTGTTGCTTTTGGATTGCCAATGGCAATACCAAGTGTCATTCCATGTATCAGGAACACCAGGAAGACATTAATGGCTGCAATCTTGAACGTTCGAAGTTTTTTCCTGTATATCGACGGATGACCATCGATCCCCAATTTTTTTCCTGTGTATCGACGGATGACCATCGATCCTATACGCAGCTAAGCCAGTCACATTCAACAACGTAACGGGAGTTTTCATCTGCAAAATCAGCTCCTCCATAATTTTGTTCTTCTCAGGGAAACTCATGCCCCAAGTGCCATTAAGGGGTCAAGCAGCTTCCATACGGTGGCCACCTGAATTCCACTGTCCTCCCCTTTATAATATAATGATAAAAGACAACTCTCAGTAGATGTTTCTTAAAAAAAAAAAAAAGGGAAAGTTCATTGAAGGTTGAAACAATAGCAAACCTGAAACGGGAAGGTGCTGAATTTCGGGGAAAAAAAGAAAAAAAAGAAAAACATGTGTTCTGCCGGCATTAATGTGTCTATCAGCGCTGCCCATGACATCAAAACCGAATCATTACATCAAGTCGTGGATGTACAAGCTTTTCTAAAGCTAGGAGACATCAAAGCTTTTCTGTGTCTATCCATCTATGTAAGTTCACTAGCAAAATGCTTCGACATACAGTAAAAAGAAAAAGAAAAAAAAAAAAGCTTCTTCAATGGTATTTGGTAGATAAAGTGGCCGGTTTGAGGTTATTCCACTGGTATGCAAGCATTGCTTCTAGTTTTGGCTGACTGGGTCATTAGTTACCGAAATTTTCCTTTGTTAGAAAAAATAAGGTTCAACTTCAACAGGTCAAAAACATGAAAATGAATAAAAATAAATGAACTCCCTTTGTCAATATGGCTGATGACAACCATAGCCAGATGTTTGATAATTTTCAACTACATTGACTGTGCAATTAAGGTAGAAAGTCAAGTTTCCTTGAGCTTCATGACCGTTGTCACAATTTAATTTGCATAAATCACTATGGAAGACAGACAAATTTTAATTTAATTTGCATAAATCATTATAGAAGACAAGTTTTTTATTTATAAGGAAAAACTAACAAGTGTTTTCATTTTATGATAACAAAAAAAAGTGAAAGAAAAACCCTCGAAAGCAACAACTTGGAACATGAAAATTTGATTAATTTATATCCTGTGACTGTAAGTCCATATATACCAATTAGACTTGCTCATTTTCCAAGTTTAAAGAACAAACTCAACAAGGGCATGTGTCTTCTTGGGGTACCCCAAACCAACCATATGGTTGAGATAAACCTTCCCATCTTTTACAGTCGCCGCCGTGGCTAAACGATGCATAGGACCCTTAAACTTCGCCACAATGGAAGCCGTCTCCCATCCATCGGAACTCTCCACCAATCTCCCAGAAGGGTTCCCGGCAACGACAAGCTTAGTGGGAGAAATCAGCTCTAGACCATCACCAAATGCTAGTGAACCTCCTGCAACTTCAATCAACTTCACTTCCTCTCCATTGGCTAGATCAATCTTCAGCAAATTGCCACTCAAAGTATGAATTACTATCAAGTAGCCATCTGGGTGGTAAACAATTCCGTTCAATCCGACCAAGCTTTTGTACCACTTTTTTGGTGTGAAGAGTGGGCTCCTAATGATAGACAAGAACTCACCATCCACACCAACCTTCCAAATTTTACTGGCTTTGACATCGGTAACATAGGCATTACCATCTGCATCTACTGCAACATCATCAGCGAAGGATTTCTCATCACCTAAGGATCAAGAAACTACGTTCAGAAAAACGTTTACAGTTTTATTAAATACATAAAGAGATGATGATAATAGCATTGAACATGTGAAAGGGAAAGCAATAAAAGAAAAGCTTAGAATGTCCCCAGGTGAGTTGATGGACTTTGACTTGAAGCACATACTGACTGCTTCGTGCTTTCATACGGGCCTTCAATGTTGACCATGCATAGTTTAGTTTTTATTCTAGTCCAGAATCAAAATGCCACAGTAATTTTAAAGATATATTTTGAGTTTTGACGATTGAAACCTAACCCTTTAGGCATAACATAGTAATCATCTCAAGAACCTATTAGGAATTAGTCTTCCGGTCCTACCAATAATATTAGCCTTCACGAGCCCACAGTACTGGCCTGGCCTCAGAAATTTATTCAAAACAAGTCAAGAAAAACCGTAAAATATCAACAGCTATCGGACAAGTTCAGATTCCATCAGAAATCTTTTCAAAAAATTCGACAAATTAAATACTAACATCTATGCTTCTTTTAAGAAACAAGTAAATTATCATCATCTGCCTGCCGACCCTTCCTATATCACCAAAAAAAAAAAAAAACAACTCGACGGTTTAGATTAAAGACCATTTGAAATAGCTATTATCAGCTTTAACAGGATTTTAAAGAGGCTAAGACAAACCCAATTTAAAATTTTTTATAGCCCTTTATTTTAGATAATATTGAATTGAATTCGATTATTGTTATAGTAAGAAATTAAGTTCGTTTTAATCTACAAAAAAAGATGGTTAAGATACTGACTAGGGCCACTGAGCTGGGTTAGAAAGAGCCGTTTCCACGTGGACAAATCATAAGCTGCGAGAGCGCTGTAACGGTTGCGGAGCAAGTCGGCAACAGCCACAAGCACCCGGTTTCTGGGACGGTCAAGGGCGATGCCAAGGGAAGCGTTTCCGGTCAAGTCAAAGTCTTTGACGACCGTGACCTCTTTCAACGCGAAGTCGCGGGTGTAATCTTCGGGGACCCGGATTTCGCCGACGCCACCTTCCAAGAAGGTGACGAGGAATCGACGGCCCTGATCGTCCCACTTGGCGCACTCGCGGAAAAAGCCGGAGCTGTGGTAGTGGAAGACGTGGTGCTCAGTCTGGGCACGCTCTTCGGAGATGATGTAAGCGATGGGGATTGCCGATACGATGAAGAGGAAAATAAGGAACCTCGAAGAGCAAAACCAAAGCGCCATCTCCTTTTCTTTCTTGTAGTGGAAAGAGGTGACTTAAAAAAAAATAATAAAGGGTTCAAGTCCAGTTCAAAGCAAACGAGGAAAGGCGTTTGGTGCTGGACTACTCCAATAACATGTTTGTAGTACTACTATATTATTATTTGGTAAAACATTAATCCGCATCTACAACTAATGATATTTAAGAAAAATATATATAATTAATAATTTTTTTAAAAATTCACTAAAAAGAAATTTTTAAAAAATATAATTAAATAGTGAAAATATATGTTACATTACTAGATTTCTTGCACCATCGCAACAAGGGAGATTCCAACTCAAATCTGCGGCATTGCAGAGTAAAAGTCAAAACCAAGTTAGTGTTTTCTTTTTATAGAATTGATTTTTTTTTTTTTTTACAAACAAATTTACTACCTTTTTATTCCATTGGTTAATAGTTGTTTAGAAATTTCACTGCCAAAATAAGCCCTTACCATTGTTTAAAAAAATGTTTATTATTTTATTAGCTGTCTGTGGATTTCAGATAGGATTTAATGCATTTTACTCGAAGCCAAGTAACAGAAGTTTAGACGGTGAAAGTGCATAATCTTGTGAATTTTAGTTAGTAGAATAATATGCACTGCAAATGATATTCCCTCTTTTGACCTCAACCCTCATCGTTGAATTTACTAACAAATAAATAATATAAATTAACAGAAATATAACAAAGAAAAGTATTTTTTTAATTATTTTTAAAACACAGAGAGAGAGAGAGAGAGAGAGAGAGAGAGAGAGAAGATGTTGTATGTTTGGGCCTGATCAGAATTCTGGTTTGTTTTGTTAATCTAGCAGGGATGTGAGCTCTCAGCC